>JBBPDC010000129.1:27341331-27366512 GCA_037974485.1 Hemigrammopetersius urotaenia
AGAACTCAAATAAAGTCCTTAAATTAAACAAAGCCATCACCAAACCACCACAGGTCACTTCAGTAGCTACCATACTATTCCCAAACCTAATATGTTTTTTTACTGTAGCATTTATGAATAATAATTAAAAAAAATAAAATCATCATTTGCAGCATTCATTTGTTCAGGTCTGAAAAAATGACCTCGGTATTTGAAAAATCCTGGCTACCGCCCTTGTTGTAGCTAGTGTTTTCCTAGGGCGGATCCTGTTTCACTCATACAAATCGCTGGGTGGTGGACGAAACTAATGATTTTCAAAGTCGCCCACTAATATGATGGTTAATATAGATGGCATTTAAGGCCTGTGATCAAAGGCTGTTCTTGCTCGCACCCCCGTTCCGGCTCTAAGTCACGTGGTGCGTTTAATCAGCGTTATTTTTTAAAAAAACACGTTGTTTCTGTAATTAATTCTTCGAAATTAACCCGCTAATTCAACATGCTTAGTTATTTAGTTTTTGGAGTTTAGACTGTTGGTTTAAGTTGATTTGGTGGTTTAGACTGGTGTTTACGGTTTAGACTGTTGTTGATGTACAGGGCGATAGGTGGCGGTGTGTGTTTATAGTGTTTTTCGCTCCAGAGAGAGAAGAAGCGCTACGCCAGCACTGAGCAGAGAGGTTCTGTAGCACTTTTTTTTTTAAATCTACAACTCAGATTAAAATGACCAAGTCAAAGAACTCGAAAAAGGAGAAGGTCAGCGTTGCCAACGAGGTGAGCTTTTTACGTTTGTTATTGAAGGCAGTATCCGTGTGGTCGCACTGAGTCTCCCTGTAGGTTACAAAGGGGAATACAGTAAAACAGAAACACATGAGCAGAAACCTGCACAAATTCCCAGTGCTCGTCTCTCCATCCATACAGACTTCTCTCCCTCAGCTGCTTTATTTCCGTTGAAAATACTGCATTCTTCTCTTGAGGGCCTTAAGTGTGGAGCAGGTGGAGGAGTTGGTTTTCATCATTTGGAGTCCAGAGGGATATTCCTGCTTGTTCCAACACAATATTTTTTAATGTGAAAGTGGAAAAAAGAATTAATTTTAGCATGGATGGACGTTCAATAAAATTAGTCAACAAATGACTGTACAGTGAAATTAAATAGATTACATTCATGTGGCTGAAGACCCTAAGTGTGAAGTATGTGCTGCATCTCAAACCTCCTCTCCTCCATTCCTCTTTGTTCTTCAGATGAAAGGTCAAACTTTTAAGACTTGTCCGTTTTTTAATGTGCTTGAATCTAGCAGAGGAGCCGGTCAGATTGAGGATACACAGGAGCTGCCTATTATGTTTTTTGTTTTCACTGAAAGTAAGAGGGAAGTTACTGATGGTCGTTAATCAAAATGTTAATGCGATGAAAGCACTCTCGCGTAAAGTCATTCAATGATGGGATGTAAGCTTGTATTATGAACAGATGGTTTAAGCACAATAACAGGTAATTGGAATAGTGTTGGAAAAGAATTTATTATTCAAATCTGTTGCATATTAATGACATCTACTCCGCTGTGAAGAAAGCTACAGCACAGTTTTAAGCAAATGTTCCAAATCTAAGCTGTAAAATAATGTAAACTTGCATTCTGGTCTCTAAAAAATGGCTGTGCTTTTGGCGCTTATCATGAACAAACCAAGCACTGATAAAGTCCTTCAAAGTAAACTGTTTTTAACATGTGTAACATCCTTCCCAATTTTCTGTTTTAACTGTGCTGGTGTACATTCACTGGTGCTCATATCCTGCTGAATATTTAGAGTGCTGGTATCTCTTCAAAGAGCAGTTCATTTGATAGTGCTAAATATTTGTGTTCCTGCAGTTTTAGGTTGACCTGCTTTCATCATTAGTCATATAATGAGGAAAAATAAGAATTAAAGTAAGAAAATACAACCACTTGAAAAATCCTGCATAGGGTCTCCAAATCAGTGCACTCCTAAAAATGAAATCAAATTGAGTATACATCCCACCTGGAGAAGTGAAGCATACACATTTCTACATGAAGTATTGGTAAATCGGTAAGTTCTGGTAAATTCTGCCCAAGATCATTGTCCAAGATCCTGACTGCAAGAAGTAAGAGTTTTTTTAAAGAAGCTCTCTGAGGATATATATTATTATATATTATCCTCTTTCCCAGATTGATCGTATTGAAGAGCAGCGCTTGGAGTGTCAGAACAGTCTGGAGAGGGTGGAGTTCAGACACCGGAAGGAGCAGCTTTCAGATAAAGACAGGTGAGGGTGCATAATGAAAACGATGAGGGCAATACAGTAATCCCCCAGATCAGGACTCATGGATCTACTAATTTTGTAACATAAATTAGAAGGATGCACTGAATTTTTTTCCCCCAAAACCAAAAAACACTTGGACCAAAACCAAAATGCCAAAAGAAATTATTATTATTAAATTATTAAAAGAATAAATCTGTTACAAAACTATGAACATATTTATTTTGCCTTCAAACAATGCACAATATAAAATAAAATTTGAAAAATGTATTTTACTTGGCCCCACTCATGAATAGCCTAAAAGCAAGATATCTGAAATATATAATTAAATATATTATCTCATAAAACAAGTGAATTCAAGTGCATTTTAATATTCTGAACGAAGTGCGTTCAGAACAAGTGCTCTAAAAACTGTTGAAAGAACATTCTCTGTAGGCTTAAAACAAAATACTGTATTAAAACAGAGACTGTCAGCCCATATATTAACTGTAATCACTGGAAAACTGTCTTGCCTTTTCAAAAACACAGACGGAGTTGGAGTGCTCAAAGGCCTCTTCTGGGCTCCATCGGGACGTTTGGTTTTATTTGATAAATTAATCCAGATGTTGAGAGTCCCATCTAGAAATGTCAGCATTGCGCTCTTTACAAACTGCTTTCCATGTGTCTTTGTTAAATATATAGAAATGCGCCACACGGCAGACATGTTGACTCCAATCCAATCTGGCGCTGCAGGTTGCGGTTGTTGATCGAGTCGTCACTGTTTCGGTCACGTTAAAAAAATTAGTCCAAAACCAAAAAGGCAATTTTTTTTGCCATTTTTGGCCAAAACATTTTGGTGGCCAAACAGTTGGTGCTTCCCTAATTAACAGTAATCCAAATATAAATTCAGCTACATATAAATCAGTGTAGGGGGTGGTACGGGCACATCCAGGCGCCCTCTGGACCGCTCTGTTCAGACTCTGCTATTTTTTTAGGTTTTTTTTTTAATTTATGTAATGTTTTGTACTTTAATGTGTTTCAGAGAATTTCATCTTTTGAATTTAAAGCTACTTATTGTTTATAATGTTTGCGTCTGGGCCGAGAAAGACAGGCCGAGGGCCGCCTTGCATCGGACAGCCGTTCTTTTCCAGAAGCTCATTCCTATCTTAAGCATAAAGTTAAGATCGGACGGTTTAAGATAGGTTAAGTGTTTCTCCTGATTTCCATTTTTTAAACCCCAGTATTACTGTACTATAAATTAATCTGAAAAGAGGCTGTTGAGCTCAGTCCCCGTCCGTCTCCTTTAACCAGGTCACTACAATAAGATTGTAAAAATTATTGGTGATTACCCCTACATTTTACTGTATTTTTATTAGTAAAAATCACATTATTACTGTATTTACCTGTTTATACCAAAGAAAATGCCTGTGCATGAATTGCAGTACGGTCTGTATGGGATTACCATAATATTTTTGTTAAGGGTAATGTATTAAACTGAGTTTAAAATGAAATTAATGTTTTTTTAGAGCATATTTAGGGTTTACACTATAAAAAAGGAACGTAACCCCCACAAATAACAGGGGATTACTGTACACCAAGGTCCATACACTAGAAAAAAAGATTTAATAGAAGTTCATCTTCCCACAGAAAAGCCCTGGAAGATGAAATGACAGTCATGAATGAGAGGATACAGAAATATGGTATGTGAACATACTGAGCATTTTAGCTATGAGCATTGTTCAGTATAGTGATCAGCATTTTCACTTGAGGGTTGGTTCAGTATCGATACCAAGTAAAGTATCAGTGTCTGATGCCTAATGATATGGCAACAAATGAAAACGCAACACTGTCTGAACAGCCTGTGTTTACTGGATACAAAACCCTTCAAATGTTTAGTCCGATAAGTGACAAATACACCGCATTTAACATGATATGGGAGTCATAGTCAAATTAATCAAATTAGCCTGAATTTTGATTTGCATGTAGACTTTTAAAGGTTTTTGAGTGGTTCTTATCTTAGATGTACAGTTCCAGGGAAATCTTTTTACTTGCCTAGATCTTACAATATGTGGAACCACTTTAATATTAAAATGTTTTTGTGCAGCTCTAGTAGTGATGGTTGTTGTATGTTATCTTTCAGAGAAAGAGCTTGATGTGTTACGAGGGGAGAACAGAAGGAATATGATACTCTCTGTGGCACTGTTGGCCATCAGTGTTCTTTTCTATTATGCCTTTGTTTATTGAGGAAGCCAGCTTCGCACTATTGCCTTGACCTGTCATAATCACCATGTAACACTATGGGACTTTTGCCATGGGTCTGGAGTGTTTCATCCTGTTGGTAGAAGATGAAGATGAAGATGAAGTTTCTGAACATGCTGCCATCCTTTCCTAACATGGCCACGACACCGCTGCCTGTAAAGTGCATGTTATTTTGCATATTAGATTGTTATTTAGATGTCTAAATAAGCCACAGTATGCTGTCACTTCGCATCACTGTATATAGCGCACCAGTTTGTGCAGTTTTCTCATATTGTACAATGCTTGCCAAAATGTAATGCCTCTATCCATGCTGACTGGGTCTTGTTTAGTATGACTGGGCTACATTTTGTTGCACCATTTGAGCTCTTACCAAGTAATTGTTCTTTTAATACATCATCTGTAATGGGATTGCTCATGTATAGCAGAGTGCAGGAGCATATATTCCTGTTAATCACAAGAAAAGCATAATATTAAATATGTTTAGTCTTCCTTAGCATAAAGGTTTTGTAGAATTGTTACTTGAGGCTGCTTATGTATGTCCAGTGTGTTTGTAAATATGGTCAATGAACAAGATCTGTGTAAATTGTAATTTAAACTGGAAGTGTAAACTATGCAATTGGTAACTGCAAATTGTGCCTGGATATTATTTTGTGTATTATTCAGATTTAATATGCATAGCCTGCCTGGGTCAAGCTACTTGGCTGGGTTGAGGTCAGTTCTACTTCGCACTCTACTACCAACTTGGTAGCCTAGTGGTTAGGGCATTCGCCCTGCGACCAGAAAGTCCGGGTTCGATTCCCAAGACCACTAGGCACCCTGAGCAAGGTACCGTCCCCACACACTGCTCCCCGGGCGCCGTGTTCCTGGCTGCCCCCTGGTTCTCTTAGTGAATGGGTTAAATGCAGAGGAAGAATTTTGTGCTGTGGTGTGTTCACGTATGACAAATGGTCACTTTCACTTTTTCACTTTCACTCATGAAATCTGTATGGAAAAGTCTTCCAGTGGATGCATCAAGTGTCTTGAATGAGTAGCCCCTTAAAAACTCATGACTCCTCAGTTTTCCAGGTAATCCTTTATTGCATTTCAACAGGACTCACATGCACAAAGGAGGAATGTGGGAGTTGAGAGGGGCTTATTCCATCCAGAAATAAAATTCATCAAAAAATGAGGGGGAAAAAACAAAACCAGAACAGCCACAGTTAATATAACATTAAATCCATTAGTCTCTTTAACATTCTTAGTTTTCACATCTTCCCTTGCTATAGTCAACTGCAACAAATTACAACATCAAACAGCCAGTTTATGCTAATATTGGTTATTATGAGGACCGAGAATGAGAGGCGGCAGGAGTTTCTGTAGGTGTAAGAATATTATAATCCGGCTCAACATCTGGGTGCAGGAATTCAGCCAAGCGGTCTTTGTTTACCAAAATGTGGCATTAAACTGTGCTTGGTTTCATTCAGGTGGCAGGATAGAGTAATACAGGTATGGGGTTTTTTTTTGTTTTCTTTTTTTACAAATGAAGTACTTTTCACCAGTTATTTAATACATTAAGTACTTTAAACATAACTAAAATATATTCAACATTTTTTTTATTTCAAAATAAAGACTAAAGATAAAATATTCTAAAATGCATATTATTTTTCAATAGGCCTAGTCCCATGTTGCATGTCACATGACCAAAGGAAAAGAAAGAAGACCAGGTTGAAAAGTACTTTGTATGAACATCATAAAAAAAGAAATGAGAGATGCTACAGATTTTTTTATTTTATGTCCGTTAATGTCATGTCCTTCCACATGTGCTCATAAGCTGTATGACGCATATCTAGACAACCAATACTTCAAATGACAACATGGATCGAATGAGCCCAAGATTGGCCAGTGATATTTACCACACAAATGTTTTTTCCCCACAGAAATCATCACACATCTGTTTGGGTTTCCCCCACAGAAAAGCAAGTTAGGAGAAAAAGGAACAACCATCCACCACTGCAGATGTACAAGAATGCATCCATCAATATCTTATACACTTTGCCTTTTTAAATATAGCTTGGAAACAAAAGGATAACATTAAAACACACACGTACAGGATCACTTTCACAGGTTGTGGTACCACATTAGACAGAGCGAGAAAAAGAGGAACAGAGAAAAGGAGACCCTGAAGCTACTGGTCAGAAGAAAACACCACATCCATTTCCTTCAGGTCATGGGAGCTATGTTGAAATACAGAGGAGAAAAAAAGCTGCTTTAGAACTTCATTGCAGTTCATTATGTTTGGCTTCATATTTCATTTCTAAACTAATTACAGTCTGAAATAATTAAATAATTGATGACTTTTCAGAGAACTCTGACTGAATTGTTATCAGATTGTTACTGATTTACCTGACGATGCTCTATAGGAAGTCTTTAATGTTCAGGTCAGCAAGGGGATCTTTAGGAGGTGGTGGCTTTCTGGGGCTCTGAGCCATTCCAGGAGACATCTGTGGAAGTACGTGCGCGTGTTTAAACTCTACATACAATCATCTACATCAGTGGTCCCCAAACCCCGGGCCGCAGACCGGTACCGGGCCGTGGGTCATGGCTGCACAGAAAAAAACCCGTGGATGTGACTCGTGTTCTGTTGTCGGCTCGTTGTTATGAAAATGCTGTTAATAAAGCTGCGAGTACACACTGGATTTACTTTTATTAGTGTATTTTAAAGATACCCCATTATATTTTTAAAATATCCCCATTTTTATGCGTATCATTGATTTGTATAATATACGTATATTTATCTGCCACTCCTTAAAGGCCGGGCAGTGAAAATAGTTTCTGATATTAAACCAGTCCGTGACGAAATAAAGGTTGGGGACCACTGCTCTACATCATGTACAGATAATGTGACTATCACAGTGGGCATTTCAAGAAGATACTTTAAAAGATAATGAAAACATGCTCATGCAGAGGCATCAACTCTATTTCTATTTGAATTAGAAACAAATGTTCCAACGAATAGAAAGAGTCGATGCCTCTGCATGAGTTAATGTCCAAAACATGAAAGCATATGCTTTCTATGTCTATGATAATTAAACACTGTTTTAATTAGAAGTGCCTGAACCTTTCGAAAAGTACTCGATTTTTATTTACTGTCAGTGTCAGTTTGTTTTTTACCGATGCTGCTGGCGCTCCAGCAGCAGGAAACTGTGGTCTCACCATAGGCTGCTGTGGGAACATCATTGGAGACCCGGGAGCAGCTCCAGGAGCCCCAGACTGTGTGTGAAAGAGAAACTGTGAGATGCACAAACACCCAAACCCAGATGAACACTTGCAAACATACACACACACTCTTACCATGCCAAATGGCAGCTGGGACCCCATGAGAGGAGAGACCCCGGAGGGAGCAGGCTAAAGGGGAGTGTGTTACAGGGGGAATTAACACAAAACAAGACTGGAGGACACAGTATGCACATACACATAGGAGGACAGATAATCTCTACACGTGCAAGCGCTCACACACACACACACACGCACTGAGAATTCTTATACAGCAATAATTAATAATTGATTAAACCATGCGCATGCATATTGGAATACAACAGCTAACTGGAGCAGAGGGGAAAGTTCGCAAGTCGGAAAACTTACTCAGCATCTCATAATAATTATGTAATTTAAACATTTTGAGACTTATGTGGTTTCTGACACTGTACTGCATGTTATTTAATTACTAAATATTTATCTTTGCTAATATTTATATTTAGCTTCAGTACAAAACTAAATAAGCAAAAGATACACAAAAAAATCAAACACTTTTGGACGTTTTTTAGTAATGTACCACATTTGAATGAAGGAATAGTTGTCAGTTCCAGTCCTGCAATGCATTTGTGTTTTACCTCATCTAACATGCCTGACTTGACATGTACATGGTTTGAGTCAAGCCTTCTAGAGTAAAGAAAAAAATGCTGGAAAAGGGATCCCCAGGATTGGAATTTAAAAACCAGGTTGAACGTTTGTTTAACATGCATTTAAAGCATTTAGTCTCCCTCTTTAAAATCGGTAGTTAAGAGAGTCTTATAGTTTGAGAGCCCTGTGCCCATCTACATCAGAGAAGCTGACACAAAGCTATTCATCAGGACACAAAAGGACACCTCAGTGATATTTAATTAATTTTTGTTATAGAATGCTTTTGAATGTTTTCGCTTTTCCTTTCATTGTTCTTTGCAAATTTTAGAACTGCCCTGTACAGTTTCAACTATCGCCAGCCCCACACACCTGATCCAGCTCATCAGCTAATTATCAAGCTCGTCATAAGCTGTGTCAAGAGCAGAGAATACATGAAGCTGAGCAAAGCAGGGGGTCCTCAGGACTGGGTTTGGTAACTGCTGGCCTAACATCTATGGCTTTTAACAGACACATTTTTGATCAGCTTATAGGAGCAGACAGAAGAATCAGCAGGAAAAGGGGCCACGTTATTCTCTTCATGCCATGTTGCTCAAGGCCATGCTGCTCCACACCATGTTCCAGAACTACAGGACAGCACAACATTTACCATGGGCATGCCCCAGCTAGGGGCTGCTACCTGAGCTTGCCAGTTTGCACCTCCTGCGGCTTCACCCCTAAAAGAGTGGAGTGTTTTAAAGAGAGGGGTTGGAGGGAGAGAGACAGAGAGGGAAAAACATTTGGTAATTTGGTTAAAAAAAAAAAAAAACTATAAGAAAGAAAGTGGAAAATAAAGAATAAGATGATGTGAAAAACATGAACTCTTACGGTTTCTGGGTCCCCATTCCCAAATCTGAAAGAGAGCAATGTTCACGCATATTAGAAACTAGACATTTCCAAAGCATCTCCACTACAGGAGGAAAACTTTTTACTCTTCTACAGACATTGTAAGTCGCCATGAATAAGAATGTCGGCAAAATGACTAAATGCATTTGTGTATTGAAGCCCATATGAGAACTGCAAAATCCAACTTAATGATAAACTAAATAAAGTGTAGCCCTACTTGATAATGGTTGATAATGGTATGCATATGTATTGAAACTCACTTCCAGCCAGGTTGGCCATTGTGGAGTCCAGGTCTCCTCCCACTGGTTTAACAGGGGAAGCTGCACCAGCTGCCTGAGGGGCCATGGCTGGCATGAGCATGTCCCCCAAGTCGCCGAACACTATTGTATCCAGAGATCATGGAGCCAAAGAGAGACAGAATTAGTAAAATATCCTGTTTTCATTCTGCTTACAGCAAATAAGTAAAACCAATGAGGAAGTAAAGCAAATTTCCACAAAAAACACATGTTACAGAATCCACCAATAAAAGGTGGCAGGGCACTGAGCCGTCATAACCTTATATCACAGCTGTAAGAAATCAAACAACACACAGAAAACCTGCACAGCACAGGACAACAACTTCCACATCACAGTACTCACAAACACACTGCCATCATACATTAAATATTTTCCCTCAAAAACATACATTTTCCAGTTTTGGCATAGTTTTGGTAAAATACATGCTCCTACATAAGCATCTGGTGCCAAACTGACATCCTATAGGTTTCGGCAGAGAGGGTCTGTTCAAACAGCAGATAACTAGCACTAGGACACTATCTGCCAGTTCTGTTGTGAGCTAACAAATCCCTGTTCTAGCTAGCAGCATAATGAGTAATAGACAGAAGGGTCCAATGGTAAGACCAATGCCCAGACAGTATCGGCATTCAGGAGCCCTCATGGTTTGTTTTGTAGTTGATACAGGTGCTGATGTGAGAGCACACAGTCTGTAAAAAACTGTGCAGTTTAAGCAATTAAAACAAACTTTTGTAAAAACAAAAAAGGGGAAATTATGTGTTTTGAGGAAAAAAGTTAGTCATAATATTCAACAATGCTAGACAAGTCCTTAAACAGTGTATGCTCTAAAGTTACAACAGTTTGTATTGCGCTCTACAGAGACCACTATTAAGCATGCACCCTCCATTCATTTAATGAAGTCTCAATACGCCCATTCAGTCATTTTTCCCTCCTTCCCTACGTGTCCTCCTTTAATGCAGCTTGAATGGCACACTGTTATAGGTATAAGAATGTTTTCTGGCACATATGCTAGCGGTTCCCTCCCCCTCACTAATTTGGCATCAGGGAGCCAGAGCGGAGGAGTTTACTGCAATGCAGCAAAGCACTGTGGGATAGCAGCCTGCATAGGAGCGTCAGAACTCACCGTGGCACAGGAGGAAGCAAGCAATGACCCAGACCAAGAGGGGTGGAAGAGAAAGAGAGGGAGGAGTGGAGAGAAATCATCAGAGTAAAAAAGGATGAACAAATCAATAAAGAAAATGACGAAGATCAAAACAATAAATAAGGTGTGCAAAGAATATGTAGTAAAAGAAAAATGAGAGCATGATTAAAGCAGTGGAGAAGAAATGATATTTGAGATGGCCAGAGCATGAGAAGATTAAAGTGAAGTGAAAAAGAGGAAGAGAGCAGTACAGAGGAATTGAGCATTAAGCAGAAAGAACTGTTTAATACATGAACGACGGTGCACAGAGTGGCACAGACAGGTGAAAGGACAGATTAACTTTGCTTTTGCCCACTCACTCAGCACACAGCAACATCACATAATCAAATGTCTTATCAGACTCAAACACTGATCAGCAGAGTACACACATTACCAAGTAATGTCATGAACACCTATCGTTAGCCGACTGGATGCACAAATGGAACACAGATTTACAGTTAGGGCTGGGTGTTCTATTCCAAAATGCTGTTATATCAATTCATAACAATTTTGGATGTAATGAGTTCAAAAAGAAAACATTATTTCTCTACATAAAGTGGTATTAATCAATATTTCTTGTAATAGTTCTTCAGTGTAAAGCCCACTCACCGCATCATATATCATTAAAAACATGTTGAAAGCGGAGTGTTTGGAATTATTGTATGTATCTCCTAGTGGTTACTTTCCTCTATTACCCATAATATTATCGTAACTTAACCCAGACCTAAGCACAAATTACAGGTGTCACAGCCAAAGCTGTAGCGGAATTATCAGTCATGGGACACACAACACAGAACACAGGGGAAGGGCAGACATTTCAGAAGCTCAGGGCTAGCTTACCTCCCATCAGATCTCCTCCTGCAGGTGCACCTGATGCTGGAGCTGCATGCTGGCCATTACCAGGAGCTGCAGAGTCTAGAGCACCAAACCGGGCCAAACAGAGAGCATCCGTGCAGCATAAGGGGGTATAGAATGGTTAAGAGTGAGCCTTCTCCGACACACTGGGAGGAAACCCCAAAGACACAGGCAGAGTGTCAGTCACACAGAGAGAAGAAAGCAATATAACTGCAAGACACACAGACACTCATAGCTAGCCCAAGAAAAAATTTAATGCATGCAAATTTTATCCTTCAAAACTGGCATCAGCATAAACCTCCAGAAAATTTTCATTCAAAGAAGGACGAGGTGAACACCTGCACAGCCCAACATCACCACACTCTTAAAGGAGCCCCCATCCAATCACTCACTACCCACCCCCAACCAGGTCGAGAGCTGCGCCATTGTTTGGCCAACTCATAGGAGCCGAGAGGGCGGCAGGAGGCGGACAGAACATGTCTGTAACAGGAGGATCAAAATAGGGGTTAGTTCACTAATGATTTAACTACAAGGTTAAGGGAATACATTGTTGGAATAAAACCCTGTCCCTCCACATCTGCTTTTTACACGAGGTTTGTCTTACAAAAATAAATGTAATGAATAACTAAAAACAGTAGCTACCATATGGAATTAAAGGTGTGTGTGAAGGGGAGACATGTCAAAAACATACCATATGTTATATATATTTTTTTCAACAACTCTTCATTTTAAACTGAATAAAAGGAACCGGTGCAGCCGTGTTTAAAATGTACTGTCAAAATTCTGATTCAACATCACACACTTCGTTGCAATAAATTCAAAAGCACAACATGCTCAGAAAAGCATATAAAAACATGAAAATTAAGAAAGTAAACATTGGACAGAACACATCTTGGTAGATTAAGGGCCTTTGCAAGGGTCATTGCTGAAGGAAGGAGAGAAGAACAACAAATGTAAAAAGATGATTGTGTTTGTAACTGCATGTGTGTATGCATAAGTGCAGAAAGGGGTCCAGCTCCTTTTGGCCACCCAAGGGAGGAGCATATTTGGCTGTCCTTTTGTAGTCAAGGTCAGCGGAGAGAGAGAGAGAAGGAGGATATGGGGAGAAAAGGTTTGAGAGGACAGGAGCAAACACAAACACACACCCCGCCGGAGATGCCCTGTACCTGATGAAAACAGGTCTAGACTGGGAGCAGGGTCTGACTTGGGGAAGGTCAGTTCAGGCACGGAATCAAAAAAATCTAGAGGCAAGAAGACATTAAGTACACACATAGAAATTCAGGCTCAATGAGGAAAACAATGAACCAAACCCAACTAACAACATGCAAACAAACCCAAATGAAATAAGGTAAAGCAGGGCCATGTTAATCCAGACAAACCATGCCAGCACAATTAAACACCTCTGTGGAGCAGAGTGCAAACAGAGTGATTCATACGTAAAAAATAAACTAGATGAATCATTCTCATACAAATGATTCATGTTCATGAACTGTCAAACAAAGATTTTTTTCTTAAGCATTTCGTACAGCCTTGTTAATTTCAAAGAGGAAAAGGACAAATCTTCAACATGCCTAGACAATAGTGTTCATCCACAAATTAACAGCACATAGATGTCATAAGAAAACCCAGGAACCCAATATCTGTTTTTCTTTCTTTGCCATTTGAAAACACCAACTGCGATTTGCAGTGTGAACGTTTTATAATGAAGACATTGGTCCTAACCAATTCAGCTTGAGGTGAAACACCTCTTAGCTATATTTCAAATTCTAGGCTGCAGTTGGGGAATGTCCATCTGTAGTAGTTCTTTAGTAAGACTTTTCGTTTGTACAACACAAAATTGGAAGTGGAAAAATATTGCTGACGTATATCATGATGAGCTGGCAGTTTAAACATTTTTTAATAAAATGTTATACAAGCTAAAGTTAATTTCACACCCTGGTGACTTTTAAACTACCTGCAAAACAATTTGCACTTTAATGTTAGTTTTGACCATCCATTAGGTTAGCTAGCTCCTCTTACAAACACTGACTGTTTTTTAATAATTCATTTAGGAGAAATGTGGAGCAGTGGAGGTTCCATGAGGACCAGTTTAACAACCACAGCTTTAATGTTAACAATAATGTTAACAATGTTTTCTTACCACTGAGATTTTGTTATGACAGCAACTATATGCTTCACTCAGGGCACACAGCAAACATTTACCACTGAACAGATCTGTCTTGGGGGCTGCAGGACTGGAGATGTTTGTGAGTGGGGTCTGAACTGTAGGGGGCACAGAAGTGAAGCAGGAGGTACTGCTTTCTACAGGCTGCATGGAGAAAAGATCCAGCTGTGGGGAAACAGCAGCATGACCTGAAGCTGGGGCAAAGGGGTCTTGACAAGAGAGAAAAGGGGGAGTTTAGAGAACAGCACTGTAATTTCTACTCTGTAATAACAAATAAAAACAAACATTAGTGGTGAGAAACATCATGACTACTTCTGATGTAAATGCAGTCTACATAAAGATACTGAGAGCTGGAGCGGTTTGCAAACTGGAGGAGTTCAACCATATGGAGTTGATGAATATTTCAGTTACTAGCATATTTTAAAGCAGCATCAGAGATATCCTGAATTAAGAAAATGGGGAGAGGTAGGAGGAAGTCAGAGTCAGGAAAAGCAATTCAAACCACATTAAAAAAGCTCTTCCTTTGAAAGAAAAGACAAGGAGTATGTTGACTCCACACTGTAAATGGCTTGTGTATAATGGAGCTACAGTGTGACAGCTGCCCTTTTTTCCCCACAGCAATTGCGACTCAAAATGTTCAAAAGACATCGCCATGACAACCTAGAGTAGCAATCACCATAGAAACACCCATCCCAGTTCAGGGAGAGAACTGAACCATCATTTTATCGCTATAAATACTGTTAGCGTGCGACCCAGGATAATGGCTTTATAATAATATAGGGTTCTCTGCTCAGCCTTATTAGCACACGCTCTGTTGTTTATCAGCTTAATCAGACACTGATGATATTAAAGAAATCAATGGGGTAAATTTTGTTCAAAGCAAACATACATATCAAAATACAACAGTAAAGATATTTATTTACATTAATTGTCTTTACCAAGGGTGCCGATAATTCTGCAGGGCAGAGCATATAACACAGGTTTAATGACACGTTTAAGAGAAACAAAGGGATTTTCCCTCCCTTTCCATCATTCACACTACACACATATGCAAACACGTTACTGTTGCCACCCACCAGTTGCTGTGGTGGGGTCAGCAGCAGGAGTAGCTGTGGTGGCCGCAGCCCCAGTCTCGGCAGCAGCAGCCGGGTCAGCTGGAGGACTCACAAACGCGCCTGAATGCCCAACAGGGGTCAAAAGCCGAGACGAGCCAAACCATAGAGCAAAGAGAGAAAGAAATGCAGAAACAGATTTTTAGAAGGGTAAGAGATCAAGAGATTTGAGGAAGACAGAACTATCATGAAGTCTGAAATAAAAGTTGTGATACAAAATGAGTGAGACATCTCCTGTTAACTCTTTAGGACCAAACATGTTGCTGCTACTGCTGACAATATTTCATGTCAGATTAGAGAAGAATGATATTCATTATCATACATGATATTCAGTCTCCACAACAACTCCTCCGGACTTTCTAACCACCACATTACATTCAGAGACGATAGCTAGCAGCCATTGTGTTTAACAGCCAGATGTTTAGAGGTTTAAAAACAAATATACTAGAAGTTTAGACTGTTTGGCTCTGTTTTGCAATTACTGAAAAGCTGTGGTATAGCTGACATAATATTGACATCAGTCCCTCGATGAAGTTTGATATATCGACAAGTTACAGGCATATGAAGAGATGCCCTTTCTGCTCTTATTAGTTAATAAACTACACTGAACAAAAACATAAACGCAACACTTATGTGAGGTGGGATGGATTATCTTGGCAAAGCAGAAGTGCTCACTAACACAGATTTAGACAACAAGATTTGTGAACAATATTTGAGAGTAATGGGTCTTTTGTGTATGTAGAAAATGTTTCAGATCTTTGAGTTCAGCTCATGAAAAATGCGAGCAAAAACAAAAATGTTTATATCTTTGTTCAGTATAATTCCTGGCAATCACTGTTCATGCTACAAATCAATTAAAACAACCTAACACAATATATGACAACACTGGAATAGTTATAGGGCTGTCTTGTGTAGAATGAAGATGAATGAGGTATAGGGTAATATGGAAAATGAAACAGAAAATGAAAGAAACTTGAAAATTAAAGAGGGATTGGAATAAGGTCTAACTAGAAGTAATTGTGTTTTTGAAGGAAGGGTTCACCGATTGTTTTTCTTCAAAGTTACACAGCCATTCTAAGGCCAAGTGTATGTGATTGGCAGGTCCACAAGTGAGTTTTACCTTCAGAGTTTGTTTTTTAAAGAAGCTGAATAAGGCCAGCGATTATATATAGCTCAGACATCTCTTCATACAAGAGCCTGGTACTCAAGAACACATGTTTACACTGAGAATGGTGAACCTCCCTTCGACACGATTAGTGCATGAATATGTGTTATACATATGTGAAAACCGAGTCACATATGGAACACGTCCGTTTTACTTTTTTTCACTGTCAGACTGTTCCTTTGGAGGGAACTACTCTACTGACCTCCGAAGAGATCCGCTGAGCCGGAGGCGGGGCCGGCAGCGGTAGTGGGAGGGGCTAAAGAGACGGCTGCCTCACCGGTTGTGGTGCTAGCAGCGGCTGTTGCAGGAGAGGCAGAGTCTACAGCGGGTGAGGAATCAGGGAGGAGGGTCTCCGTGGTGAGGGAACCGAATTCTACAAAAGCCACGATCCCGGAACAGAACCGTAAAATAACGCACAACAAAACACAAAGGCAAACAGAGGACAGAGGCAGATTTAAGGGAGAAAGAGAAAAAGAGAGATTTAAACTAAGACAAGGCTGAAAGTTGAGGCAACTTGGAAGGAAAACTGTAGAAAACTACTGGAAAACTACTCGCAGCAATGCATAGACAAACCTGATGAATTCTTAGCAGGGTTTAGTGATCCCTTACAAAAATTCACTTTGGTTTCCTATGGTTTTAATGCAGTAACCATAGTTTTACTATGGTACCCCATGGTACTTTGGTACTACCCATAGTTTTACAATGGTTTATCTATAGCACTTCATGGTAGCTGTGGTTCTACCATAGTTTACATACACATACACCCATGAAAACCATGGTTATTTAATCATAGTAAACCATGGTTAATTTTCGTAAGGGATTACCACATATACAGCAACCCTAATGTAATTAGATTTTAATTATAATATCTTGATTAAAATATGATGAAAAAACAACCAACTGTCATATTGACATTAATAATATATTGACACAGAATAGAAGAAAATACTGTCAGTGTAAGGTTGGTAAATGTAATGCAAAGGTATTTATTATTTAATAACTTTAGTACTTTTAGGGAATTAAGAACTTTTTTTAACTGGATCAGTTTTACATGCAGCGGTTCAGTAACTCGCTGGAAAAACGAGCAGAAAACATGAAAAGAAAAACAATATTTCCTTTACCCTAAGCAACTGCTTTTCTGTTTTAAGTGCTAGTGGCACTGTGCTATGGGTACAGTTAATATCACCACAAAGTGTCAAACCATTTTTATTTTCAATGCTTGTACACCTGAAGGCAGAATATTGCCTTGATTTGAGAACACAAGTAATTTTTTAAAGAATGCCCCCATATTTAAGAAAACTTTTTCCACAAATCAACATTTTACCAGCAAAAGACTAACATAGCCAGAGATTATTTCAGTAGCTCATTATAAAGCATGTGAAAGGAGCAAGAATTTTCCCACTGCAGAAGTACACAATCCATAAAATACTGACGCTGTCCCCCGCCCCCACCTGTCCATGTAAAATTAATGTAAAAACCATTTGGAATGTAAAATCTGTCATAAACATCAGGAATTCAGGAGGATCCCTCTGCAGAGAACGTGCAAACATAAAACAGAATACAGCCACTGTAAACTCGCAAAAAAGAACACTTACCTGACCCCAGCAGGTCTGCGGTTGCACAGAGTAGAGTGAATGGAAACAAAGGATGAACAAACCAACAGCAAGTTCCAAAAGTGTTGTTGTTGCTTGTTTTTATAAATCATGCATAAATATTTTAACTGAAATCTAACTGGTGTCTAACATTTTCTTGTAGGAACTGCCGATTCTAGCATTGTTATTGTTCAGGTCTATCATCAAATCCTCACAACAATGTACAAACATCTAGTGTGCAGTCTTTTCAGAAGACTGGACTATTACTGGAGCAAGAGTGTTAATACCCCTGATTTCAGAGGGAACTCCAGATGTGTATGTAAACTTTTGAACATACAGTTTATGTAAATGTGGTGCTCTTTACCTCCCCAAGATGTTGGAGCAGCGGAAGCACCTCCTACTGATGGCCCCGAAGAAGACAGTGGGTCCAAGTCCAGCAGAGAACTAGACAGAAAAGGACAGTGACAGATTTACCCCTATTCCCCTATTCAGTATTAGAAATGCTAAACAACAACACTTAAATGTATGATTTGCCAATTGTGTCATTTACTTCATGATATTTTATGTTGACTGTGTATTTATGTGTAACACCATGCAACCTTTATCAGACATTAGAGGTAAATGTTTATTATTATTTTTTACATTTCTTCAATATCTCATACGGGAGTGGTTACTCACTCAGTGGCAGCCTCTGCAGGCGCTGCAGCAGCGGGTGTGGCCTCAGTAGGTGGTGGCTCCAGGGTAGGAACTCCACCTGCTGACTTGGCAGGAGTGGAGGTCGGAGATACATTGTTAGTGGGCGATCCCTGGCACACAAGGAAAATGAAGGTTTGATTTGAATGTTCATACGGCATGAATATACGGCATAGAAAGGTACATTCGGCAAAAACCTGCTCACCTTTGTTGGAGACCTAAAATAGAGGAAAAAGATGGGCAGACATTCAGAAGAAGGCACCAAATTTATATCTAGACATATGTACAAACATACATAGCACAAAATATAACATAAAAACATAACTCACCCGTCTCTGAGAATCCCAGCGACATACAAAAAGAAGAAAAACTCTTATACAATCACATATGTTTATAGATAGATAATGTTCATTTCTTCTGGTTCATTTCATTTTCAAATAAAAAAGCTTAACAATATATTCATAGAATACACAAACACTGCTTTTGAAAAAATATAAACTAGATCAACACGTATAGCAGGTATGTATTTGCAATAATGTTAAATACATCTTTGTATTAAGGTTTGAATATGAGTGAGTTTTGAAAAAGAGAAACTGTCTCCTACCCTTTCTTTCCTTCCAGACTGTTCATGTGTGTCTCCAGAGACTCCAGAATACTGCTGGGGGCCTAAGAATCGTTGCACATATGAAATGATTGATCAATACCTCAAACGTCTGTTTACACACTGTCAGAAAGCAAGAGCTCACATCAACTGCAAGCACAAAACACCCAGCTTTAGCCCTACATAATTCTCATGACCAAGACTGTGAGAGGCATTTAAAGTCAACTCAGCACACCGTCACACAGCAGACCGAGAGCATGCAGAGGCCCACACCATTGCTGAATCTCAATTCATTGCTTCTTTTTGTCCAGTAACTGTGTGTCACTGGTGTGCCCAAAGTGATCTCGGATCACAAATCAAGCCGTTTAAACATTCTGTCTCACTCCATGTTTGACGCACATACAGTAATGCTTTTTGATGTTAAGTACCAACAACTAAACACATATTGTTGTTGTTTTGGAAAAAAACAACAAAGCAATGCACTGAGCTTCAGTCTGGGTGACTCTGCTGTCAACACGGTTACCGGGCCCTCTTCCTGGCAGTTGTTAAAGGGGCAGTCCTCATTGTCTGAATCTGCCAGGTCAGCCACCACCCCAGGGTGAAGACACTGAGAATGCCCAACATTAGGCAGAAGAGGATGGAGAGGGAACACCCAGTAAGATTTGCTGCTACTTGAACATATATGAATGCAAAAAACTCCAAAATGATTAAAGCAGAGTGGTGGATACCAAATTAGGCATCTAAAATTGATAACTGATAGGGTAGCATTTTACATATCTTGAAGAACATGGACACAATATGAGTGTAACATAACATTTAGTAATACAAATTACAATTACAAACATCACAACATACACTGAACAAACTTTCGTTTTTGATTTTTAAAGATCTGAAACACTTTCTACACACAAAAGACCCTTTACTCTCAAATATTGTTCACAAATTCGTCCAAACCATCCCACCTCACAGGTGTGGCATATCAAGGTGCTGATTAGACAGCATGAATATTGCACAGCTGTGCCTTAGACTGCCCAATAAAAGGCCACAACCTAAACAGCACAACCTACACAATGGGAGGCCTGGGCCTTTTATATTTCATGTCATTTCCAACAGGATGTATTATATATTGAGATATACACTGATCTTGAACAACTTGCCTATTATTGTGTAGGTCACCCTACATCACCAAAAAGTTCTGACCAATCAATGCAATTTAAAGAAACCAACCGAACCAATTGAGGCCTAGTTTGTCCAGCTCATCACACAGATGCTCAGCTTAAGATCTGGGGAACTTTGAGGTCAAGTAAACAACTCATCCTGAACTGATGTTTTTTCTTATCCTGCTAAAAGAGGCCTCGGAAATACTGCTGCCATGAAGGGGTGCACTTGGACTGTAACAATGAAGGGTAGGTGTTACATGTCAAAGTAACATACACATGAAAGCCAAGACCCAAGCACATTACCCAGAACATCACACTGCCTTTGCCAACTTGCCTTCTTTCCGTCTTCCTCAGGTAAACAATGTGCAACACATGTTGTTACAAAAATATTTCTTTAGACCAAACCACCTTATATCTTTCCAGCATCCAGTTGTTAAGCCATCACAATTTGTCACTCACGTCCTTGACCACTTTTCCTGCTTCCAACACATCACCTTTAAGAACTAACTGTTCACTTAGTGCCTAATATATCCCAATCCCTGACAGGTGCCACTGAAATAAGATCATCAAAATGATTCCCTTCATCTGTCAGAGATTTTAATGTTGTGTCTGAGCAGTGTATCTGTTTATCACTAAAAAGCCCTAGTTTCAGACACCATAACCTGTTGTATAATTACCTTTACATTTAGTTAAACAGACTCTTTAAAAACAGACACTTAGAATCACTTAAGTTAAGTGAGTAAAGTGACTTACATAAGATATGTCAGGGATATCATTTTTGTCCACTCCAACTTGCTGAAATGAAAACATTTATATTCAGAACGTAATGCGCTAAGAGAACATTTGGTTAAAACTGATTTTCATAAAAGATGTTTCTTTTCATACCTCTGCAATTTTCATAAACTCTGAAATCTTGGTCACTCGGGTCAGGAACTTTTTGTAGATCTCAAGTGACTCCTTGCATTCAGACTTCTTCATTTTAAAATATTTTTCTGCATAAGCGTAGTTCACAGCATTTCAGCGTTTATTCACGTCACATTAATAGAAGAGCTATATTAAAACCAAAATAATGAAATGATTAGCAGTAAAAATGTCTCTTGCCTAATAAATTGATAATTCCATCATTGTAGGAAGCAAATAATTTGATCAGATCCTTGAAGAGAAGCATGAAAGCTGCATTAATAATACCGTTGTTCAAATCTTTGGGATGAACCTGCAAGACAAAGCAAAAAATAAATAAATAACCATGATAGCAAAAAAAACGTTCAAAGATTTCAAAAGCTCACAGCAGAACAAAGGTTATTGATAATTATGGCATTAAGTCCTGCAAATTATAAATTCTAGAGCTAATTTCTAAAGGGTTTTGTGTATTAGAAATATATAATTGTGAATCATAATGAGTTCAATAATGATAATGAATTGATCGAACTGAAACATGTTCTGAGAATCATAAAAGAAACCATAGATTTAATTTTGTTCCCAACGTGTGGGAACTGAGATCTATAGTGTGAGCAAGGGATTTTCATATAAACCCAAGCAGTTTTGATGCATCAGGAAATGCAGCTTCTGGGGAAGATGAAAGTATGAAAGAGATATGAAAAAAATATAAAAAGATAAAGTGACAACACCTGCAATATTCACAATATTCAGAAAAGTGGCTTTGGCCTTTCCTAGAGTTGATCTAGGGTCAGCATTTAACCCTTTCACCAAGTGAAGCAGCAAGCAGCCAGGAGCACGGCACCCGGGGGGTAGTGTCTGAGGATAGTATCTTGCTCAGCATACCTCAGAGGTGCTTAGCAGTCTTGGGAATCGGACCAACAACTTCCTGATCACAGAGTGAATGCCCTAACCACTACCCTACCAGCTGCCCAGACTAGAGATGTCAAGATATCAGTACAAATAGACCATTTTCAATGAACATTCAATACCACACAAAGCAAAAACAGAAATTCCTGTTACCAGATACACCTTTACTAAAAAAAAACACAATTAGTAAAATGGCATGTTGTCTATAAGCACATAACAAAACTAAACAGCCATGACTATTAATATTTTTGTTACAATTGCATACATAATTTAATTAGTGATATAGTATTTTTTTTTCTTTTTGCACATATAATTCTCATCATCTGTCTTAAAAGTAAAATATTTTGACATGCGAGTTGTGCTACTGCCACAGCAGCATGCTTAGATGCCATCGTACTCGTGTTTCTCTTGTTTCTCTTCTCTTTGCAGTCAGAATGTGGAATTGTACCGGGTACAACTGATACTATGGAAAACTACTAGTTTCTAATCTCTATTACATACAATCCCATATATCAATTACCAACTGTACATACATCAAATTCCAGTAGTGTGTCCACTTGAGTCTGCAGGGCAGGCATAGCCTTGAGCAGTTTATCAGGAGCCATAGTCCTCATCACCCCATCAGCACTGGATACACACATATACACAAAAAGAGAAAATGGAAATAGTGACATTGTCTATGCAGCCTTGTTTCACACACCTGATCAATTTACTAGTTTCTTGGTGAAAATAAAAACACATCAACAGAGACCACACATAAATATGGCCTTTCTTTGTTAATTTTATGCAACTTCTAGTTATTTGCTGAGCTAACAAACATAATGTGAAAGATAATATGTCAGACATGTTAGAGTAAATTGTGCAGGATGCAACTGAGAGTAATAAAAGGCCTATATATATGAATTTACAAAGGAAAACTGCAACCAATACTGAGAGCTAGACAAGTGGAACAGGGATTTAACCAATGACTGAACTAAAAATTGGGCTTGGTCAGATGACTTGACTGGAAACAGGACTGATACACAGACCAGAACAAATACAGTAATAGCCAAATAAATAGCAATGGTAATTGAGATAAGGACTGCCAAGGAGCTTGAGACAGCCACCAAGACAAACACAGTAACAGGAATGGGCCGACAGACAAGAGGGAAAGACAGAAGACCAGAAATAGGCAACACAGAAATGGGGGATAAACAAAGTCAGGAGCAAAGCAAGGGTCTGACAGAGTCCTAGCAGGAAACCTAGGGGCTGGGTTGACAGGATATCAAGAAACCAGCATGGCAGCAGCCACGTCCTGGGCGTCAGGTAGACATGCCCAGTAGACGAGCGCCTACATCAAGGGAAGCTGACAAACCCAACAGCCATGTCCTGGGCAGCTGAGGGACAAAGAGACAGAGTAGCTGGCACAGTGAAACCAGAAGGCTGCTTGGCCAGCGGAGACTCACAAGAACGCCGGGGCACTGCGAGAAACTGTTATACCATGCACCCACACAATGATGCTCTCTAGAATGCTGGGCAATTCTGTCGGCTGGGTAACTGTGTGGATGTACCAGATAAGCAGTGGTGATTGACTGAACAGGACATGGAACCGCTCATGGAACATCACTGTATCGAGAAGCTTAGGAGCCAGTATTGGATTGACAGAATTGGAGTAAGAGAACAAAAAACACAAAATCTCAATGGCTCTTCTTTCCACAGCATTTTTACTTATGTAGCTAACTGCTCCCTCCACTGGCCTGACTCCTCTTGGCCAATTCTGATACTGATATTACACAGTTCGGGACACAAATACGGAGGCAAAGCTTGAGGAGCAGACAATGAACAACAAAAGCACATGGTGTGGCAGTGCTAGGGTGGATGTCTGGTTCCGCTCATGTCCTGCCAAGTTTAGAGATTCGACCAGTCTCTTCTCTTGCTTTCCATCCTCAAATGTTCCCGCTTTCCTTCACTGTATAAATACCCTTGTTAGTCTGCTTCTGTTTGTCAGTCCACTGTGACACTTTGTGGTTCCTGAAAGCACTAGGCCCCGTTATTCTGTCTATCTTCTACATTTGTTTTGTACAACTAACAACTAACAATGTACAACTAACAATAGCTCTCCTCCCTAAACCCTCACCAATTAGTTAAATTCAGCTAACCCACAGTTATTATGCATGAAATGTATAGCATTTCCTGTAGTAGATACTTTAGTACAAAATAAAAATTAGTTTAATAAATTCCTATCCAAATGGTGCCTCAATGGAAGAACAAGAAACAACTTCAACTGGATCACAACAATTTTTTGGGATACAATTTTACAAAATAAGAATCAGTCCAAAAAGATTGACCTACCCTTTCTTGACTCGAGTGAAGTCGAAGGCCATCGCACGGTAAGAGTACGCTTTCTCATTAAGGTACCTCCCATACCGTCTGATGAATGTGGACATGTCGTAGCCTTGTAATTCAAAAGGAGAAGATTGAATATTGATGTCATTTACAAATATAGACTCATCATTAACAGCAGGATATTGTTGGTGGTGTGAAACATGCACACACTCACCGTGGCTGCCAGTTTTGTCAATAAAGTTGCTCAGGTTGAACAGGGAAGTCCTGGAAGCCAGATACTGGATAAACCTCTGGAAATATTAAATGACAAAAATGATCACAACATCCAAGCCACACCATCCTTCCATAGATTATGGCATTAAGTCAGCTTGATCTATCTGTATCGCCGTTTCTTAAATCTTGCCAACCCTTGCCCTGCACAATTTCACAAGCTCTATACAGCCACAACATTCTTGACATAGCTCATCAATCAATTATCAGTCCCTTATGGATCAGGTGGCTTGAAACAGGGAGTAGTTAACTGTACAGGGGAGGAGATTCCTGGGAGAAAAAACATTGACGTATAAGCAGCATAGCAGGTATGAAAAACAAAATAGCCAAGACCTACTTATTGATGGTATGATGTTTTACTAATGTTTCTATAGTGAATCAAAAGATTAAAGTCTAAACAAGAGGTTGAGCCCTTGAGGAAGCATATAAAACAGTGTCATGTGTTTCACGGAAACACGGCTGCATGAAAACATCCCGGATCCTGTTGTGTATCTAAAAGGATTTGTGTAAGAGTGGACAGGTACCCCGACAAAAGCGAGAAGTGGGGAAGAGGAACTGTTAGCAGTCAGTGTCCAGCCATATTATCTGCCCAGAGAGTTTTCCTTCGTCATAATCATCATTGTGTCACGGCTGAGGGCCATAGATGGCCACGGTGCTTTGTGTTGCCTTTTGTTTTGCCTTGTGTCACGTGTATGTGGTTCCCCACCTGTTTCCTGTTTGTGTTCCCCA
>JBBPDC010000129.1:27366612-27380839 GCA_037974485.1 Hemigrammopetersius urotaenia
CACTGGTGGTGCTTGTGCATCTACTATGTAGAAGCTCATCATCTCACAATGGTTTTTGTATGTGCATTTTAACATGCTTATACCTTTCACAGTGAGTTGCTGTCCTCCATAACCAGCCAGCGTTCGTGAGGTGGGCTGTAATTTGCATTCGTCCTTCAGGTGAGAGTATGTATTCAAGGGGATTATATTAACTTGTGAGTCAGTGTCCAATTTAAACTTGAGCTCTGTGCTATGTTTCCCTATTTTAATGTTTGCCCATGCTTGTTATGTATCTGCAAAATTTTTGCTCACTGCGTCAATAAACAATTCATGGGCTTCAGCTGTTCCCGGATTGTCACTGACTGAATGCACAGTTTTCTTTTTAACAGTTCTGCAACTTAGTGCATTGTTTCCCTTTAGCTGATGCAGTATTCTTTTTCTTTATGTGCTCCCCTTCTCTCCAACCCATAGGAGCAAGTAGCTACATTTTTCTGGCTCTCTCTTGCTCTCTAGCAAGACCCGAAAACATCAGCTCCACATGCTGCCGGAACTTCTTCCATTCCCCGGGCAAATCAAAGCAATCCCAGTTGATTTTAGGCGAGGGCACACCGTTGTAGTCCACTACTCTGACACCATGTCTTGTTTTGTCTTTACGTGTTAAAGTAAAGCAAGCGAGAGGACTGTGTATTATAATTGAACGATTTATTCACTGCTCGGACAGACCGGGGCTGCATCCAAAATCACATACTACTTCAGTAGGTACTACATTTAAATTAGAACGTACTGCTCTACTGTTAAAACAGTACGTTCTATACAGTATGAATGAGGGAAGTATGAATGGAATTGGGACGTACTACGTCCGCTGTGTTGATGTTGTCGCGTGTCGTGTGTCTTCACAACAGCTTTACAGAGGGCATTTTCTCACAAGTGTAATTTAACCACAATGAACGTGTAATTTAACGTTTTCTTTAAGGTACCTACACTTGAAAAGAGCCGCGTCTCCGTTTTCCATCATTTTTCGAATATGACGCCATCTCTCCCGCTGCCTTATGGGATAGCGCAGTGCCCATCGAACGTCTACTACAGAATCCAGCTGGAAGCAGTAGGTCATCCGGGTACTTCTCGCCTACTGTTTTTCCAATACTATGAATTTGGACATACTACTCGCCTTGCATACTGTTTTCGCATACTATATAGTAGGGAAGTATGCAATTTCGGACGCAGCCCGGGTCTCACATGCAACTGCCTTCAGGACCCCTTGCCCCAAACCTATGTATTCATTGGGTGTCCATCAATATGCCTGAATTAACGGGAACATAACCAAATATTACAATATGTTTTCTTGAGAAAGCAACACTAACTGAGAGTCCATGTAAAATTGGGAGGCTCTAGGTTGTTCCCCTGCGGAGGAGATGACAAAACCAGAAAATGTGGTGGAAAGCGCACTTCTCCAACTTACAGAACAGCTGATGGGCCAGCAACCTTTTGAAGGCTGCCCGGACAAGCTGGATGTGCTCCTCAAGGGTCTTTGAGTGGATCAGAATGTCATCCAAATACACCATCAATCCAGCATGTCACATAGAACACCCCACATGTCAGAAGGTACAGGTGGGAGTTGACCTCCACCTCGTTATCAGTGTGCTGAAACGCAGTCCTGAGCTGGTGGGTAAACTCTGGGTAGGAGTATCCGGCACCTGTGTCAGATCTCAGGACCACGGAAGGAAAACGAGAAGTGCAATGTGGGCTCTGTCAGAGGGGTAGCACTCGGGCTGGAAATCAAACAAGAGAGACAAGTTGGTTAGGCACACTTTGCACTTCCTGTCTACACCATTCCATTTCCATTTCACATCTTAGGGGTGGTACTGGAGGATGAAGGGGTTTGGACCGCCTCCAGGGAAGACTTGTTTCGTGGCAGCCAGGTTGAGATGCGCCTGCTCCTGTTTCAGGTTTACAATCTCAACCGCCTGCCTGTTCACTGTGCCACCCAAACCACGACCGAGACTTTGCATGCGCCATGACTATCCAGCTCCACGAAAATGTTTTCTCAGGTTTTATTTTTTATAGGGGCAAGTAGTGAACTGAACAGGTTAGTTATTAAGACCTGCAGACAATATTTATAAATAAAACCATAATTTTGGAATATAACTATTGGTCTCTCATGCATAATTTTAAGGGAATAAAACGTTTGCAGAACTTGAATAATTCAAGGAAAAAACATCTCTTGCTCACTCTTGCACAAAATGGCAATAATTACCTTTGGCATACTTCTAGTAGTGTTTTGCCATCCAACTGGTCACGTTGCGAGAATAGAGTGTTTTTTTTAAAATACTTTTCCTCTTTAATTTAGTTTCAGGAGATCACCTAAACAGTACCTTCTAAAGAGTAATGAGGTGCTTGTGTAGGATATTTAACACACTGGCATGGACTGGTTGTCATACTCACAGAGATGCTGATTTCTATGTTTAATCTGTTTTCACCCTGGTTTTCATTGTGCAGCTGCAAACTGCCCTCCAGTGGTGAAGCTCGGGAACTGTAGCTGCAGCCTCCTAAATATAACCCCGACCGATTAGCGTGACTTTTTTGAACATTTTTTAAAAATGTATTTCCTAAATAACTCATAGAACACCGTAGCAGACCAATAAACATTAGTTTATCATTTATAAAACAAAAGAGTCTCACATATTTCAGACGTGAGGTGACGCTAACTGCTAACTGTCAGCGTGACTTTTATTTTGTGAACAGGAACTCATCCCTAGTTTTCGACCTAAAGGCTCCGCACGTTTTCAGCAGCATGGCTCCGGGAGGGAAGATCAACAAACCAAAGACAGTATGTTTAAAACCTGTATATCTAATGGCGGAGTAACTAAGTTAAGCTGAGATAAAAAATATATATATATATTTTAATACAGCTGTTAAAAAACAACGAATTTGTCTAAAGTGTTTGCAAACCAAATGTTATTGCACATTTGCTCATGTAGCAGTACTTTTAAAATAAAAGTGCGCAACACACTACTTTTAAAGTCTTTATTGAATTTGGCGTATAACCGAAAATCATGGTATTATTCACGATTAAATGTATTAATTGTCATACATATATATATATATAGAGAGAGAGAGGAGAAATAACTATCAACAAAAGAAATCAACACAAAAGAAATAACTATCAACAAGAAAACGGATTAATGGTGACCCTGATAGTTATTCCACAATAGCTATTTCTATCTGAGAATTCCTGCTTTGCTATCTTCACTTGTTAAGAAACTGTTGTGGTTCTCCACCGACTCGTTAAACTGAGCAAGATCAATTCAGTCCTTTCCCACATAGATGCTCACATAAAGCAAATGACGCTACCATTTGTCGTACGTGAATTCAGCACAGCACACAGTGTGAACAATGTAAAATTCTTTCTCTGCATTTAACCCATTCAAGTGAAACAGTGGGCAGCCAGGAACACAGCGTCCTTGCTCAAACCCATGAGCCTCTGGTTGCGGGGGCAACTTCTTAACCACCAGGCCACCAGCTTCCCTGAGTTCTGTAACATTATGTAATTCACCACTGAGTGTAGCGCAGTGTGCCATTTCAGCTGTGATGTTATACTGCAGGAGCTGGGAAGAAACCTGTTAAAGAGGCGGAGGGTTCTGAGAAGGCAGAAGAGGAAGGGGCGCTGCATCGTGGGAGCTGTGGTGGATGCAGGCCTCATCACAAAACACCACCTGAAAAAGAGGAGGTTTGTTATGAATCTTAATATACATTAGTCTTTAATTGAGTGTGGCCTGAGCTTTAGTCCATTGTACAGTGCTGTCTTTTCAAATCCTGAGCTCGTTACTCCATAGCGTGTCATTTGCATGAAGGAATGGCCATTTTGAATATGGGAGTTTATTCGCAGGGTGTTCTTAGCTTCCTATTCTTTGGCAGTTATATTTGTATGTAATTATCATCAGATATAATTCTAGCAGATGCTCATACTTATACTTTCAAACCATATAGCTTTTATAGGTGCTCCTTGTGTTTGACTGTTTCTGTTGTCACATGAATGCAGATTTGATTCTTTGTTGTAGACAACTTTGACTTGCGGTCACTTTGCTGATGCCGTTTGTCCATATTTTCTCTTTAGTAGGATGTTCTCCTTCACATATTAAATGATGTTGCAACAGTCTAGTTTGAAAGTATAGAAGTGTGAATGATGGCCAAGCATATGGATCTCAGGGATCCTTTTTACAGGCAAATTGTGATGCTAGACAACTGGGTTAGAGCATCTCCAAAACAGCAAGTCTTATGGGGTGTTCCTGCTATGCAGTGGTTAGTACAAACCAAAAGTGGTCCAAGGAAGCACAGTGACCAGATCACAGGCATCAGTGTGACAGTAGAGCAACAATGAATTTTATATCATGTGGACGACGGGGTGCAATGTGTGTTCTTTACCTTGTAAAGAGATTCCACCTGGATGCACTGTGGGAGGAAGGCAGTTGGGCAGAGGCAATGTGATGCTCTGGGCAATGTTCTCCTAGGAAACATTGGGTTCTGGCAGATGTTTCTTGATACATTCCATCTACCTAAACATTCTTGCAGAACCAAGTACACCCTTCACGACAATAGTATTCCCTAAACTGCAACATGTGCATGTTATACACATACTTACGTTTTTTTGGTTTTCCCTTTTGACTTTCATTTTTGAACAGTACCAGTTCCAGGGCAAATATCACCCTCTCTGGGAAGAAAAGACGCAAACTGCTCAAGCAGCTGCGACACGTGGAGAAAGAAAAATCCAGCATGGAAGGTAGTTATAAATCTTAAGTATTTGAAGTGGAAAAAAAACAATATATTTTTTAATCAATCTATCTACCCAGTTCTGCTTCAAATGAAACAATATAGTAGTGAAAAGACAGAGGTCAAACATGGCTTTCTTTTGACAGAAACAAAGCTATTAAAATAGTACATTTTATGTTCAGAACACCCTAATGTGAACGTACATCTGTACTGGGACAGCTAGGCTACTTTGCAGCTTAGCTATATGGATGGGGGAGCGAATGTGCATTTTGAAACCATAATGATATTTGTTTTCTGCAAGCCTTTATAATTCCTGTTTCTGCAACATGTACAATATAATCGCAATGATATTTTTTTCCTGTCCCTCCTCTTTATAATGAAGAGCCAGTCATGTAAAACCAGCAGTCTTTTCCCCAACACCACACATTCCCATGCACTTGCACAAGCTGGGTTCACTAAGAAAACTGTGAACCACCATTAAAGAAAAAATTGACCATGGTTGCATTTTTTGAAAGAACCCTGTCTAAGTTGAATGTACTTCATGAGGCTAGCCCCTGGACAATCCAGAACATCAAAAATTATGCCCAAAAGACTTCTTAGAGGTGCTTTGTTATTGCCTTGCAATGCAAAATAGAATGTTGCTAGCTCATATTTGTACTTTGCTGTGAAAAATCATTAGTTGTTTATTTGATGTGGTGGTTATTAAAAGTTATCTGGTCATTCTTCAGCTAAAAAGAACACTGGCCATCTAAAGTGCTTTCTAAATTCTTAACAAATTCCAAACATTTGGTCTTCACAAAATGCTTGAGCTACGGATCTGAAATTTTTCTTTCAAGCTATAACCGCTGTCTTTCCACAGAAAACTTAAAAGTCCACTTACGTAGCACTGACTTTAAAAGTCTTAAGTATGTATGAAACACAAACACCATTTTCATGTATTGCCAATTCAGGATATTGGTTATGTCTTAAAATGACTGTCTTTCTCTTTTTAGTTGAAATAAAGCAGCAGAAGAAAGGACGTGCTCCTGCCGTCAAGAAGATCGCTGCAACACAACAACCAAGCCAAACAAAAAACAACCCCCCATTTTCTGATGCGGAAAGGATGGATGTGGAATAAGTGATTGTTTCTGGTCTCCACTGTAATTGCATGTGGTTGGCTTGAAGGACATTTCACATTGTTGTTCGCTACCATGGTGTGAGAATGATTAATAGTAATTCACTTTGTTTTAAAGCAGACAAGTATTGGCAAATTCCCCGTGCCTCTGTGTGTATGCACAGCCTGGTGTTTTGTTTTTCTTTGGTTTTTTGGGTCAAGATTTAGCCTGTATGACAGTGCCCTGTATCAGATGTACACACTTTGAAACAAAACACTCAAAATAGCACTGAAATACCTTGAAGTATAAAAGATGCTTTTGTTTTTTTGATCAGAAATATGTCACAGTGGCTACTTTGATAATGCTCAAGTGAACTGAAGTCATTTGAAATGTGTGAGGGCTATTATTATACCAGCCACCTTAGGTAAGCTTCTGTAAGCCTTTTTATTATTTTTCTTTTGACTTGCATGTCTCTTTGTGTATGCATCTGATCACACGACATGTCCTACGAAATGGTGGAGCAGGAACATCTATATATTATACTGTATACAGTTTTATGGTCTTATGTTGGTTATTTTTCTGAACCACATTAAAACTGTATCTTGATTGTATTTAACTGAAAAAACCTTAATGTTGTCTTATTTGGAATTCAGATTTAAATGTACCTTAAAACAAGAACTTTGGGAGATTTACTTCAAGATATGCAGTGAGCAAAATATACCTCCTTATGAATAAATATGGCATTATGTGAAACTTGTCTACAAATATTACGCAAGTTTGCATCAGGATAAGATGTTAGTGTCGGCCTAGACGCAATTCAGTTCAGAACTTGAAATAATATTCACATATTTGAAACCTGTGTCTTCGTTGTAGTGTTTTTGCTTTTCGTCGTAATGTTACGGACGGGGCTTCTGAAAGCGTGAACGTGTGACGTCATCGTCCTGCCAGTCGCGCGGAGCACACAAAGAGACTGAAGTGGGTCAAAGCGAGGGAGCGCGAGCGGTCGGCACCATCCACTAAAGACGTCCGAAGGGTCTAGTAAAGACGTTCGGGGTGTTATTTCTCTCGGCATCGGGGCGGTTTGTCGTCCAGTCTCGTGAGGGCGGCTGTATTTGCTTGTTTACGAGCCGCGGGGAGACCAGACCCAGTGCGGAGCGGAGACAAAAAACCCCTAAATGTTCTAAACTGTCTCTGTGGACCAGGACAGCTCGAAGAGATCCTGTGAGTCCGGCACCGCGGACACCATTTTAAAGCGACGTCTTAAAGAAGCGCGACGAAAAGGCTGTTTCATGTGGAGATGGACCTCTCCGCGCCTCTCCTCTGCATAGTCGGCCCGCGACCGTTGGGCAGGGGAGGACACTGACCGAGGGGATCATTCGGAGGTGGTCGTTCGGATGGTTTCGGTGAACGTAAGTGACCGAGAGCAGCCGAAGCAGCTCGAACAGCGGTCCGAGCCTGAGTTAGCCAGTTCGAGAACTGATTTTGGGGATAAAGAGGTGTCTTTTCGTTTTGGGGACGGAAGAAAGACGGCGTTAAATATTTCATTAGGATTGCATCACGATTTGGCCGCGGCTCGGGATGTCCTCTCCGGTGATGCTCTGTATCCTAGCGACATTCAGCCCAGCTTCAGCACCAGCGGGAGCGGGCAGGCCGGACCGAGCAACCCCCTTAGACCAAGCACTGTTTCTTCAGCCTTAAACAAATCCCTACTATCGTAAAGGGCGACATGAGCACAGAATCAAACAAACCCGTGTTAATTACAGACCACGAGGCTTCTACAGTGCCCTTGAGAATTACTGGCACCTTTTTAACAATGAGCAAAAAGACACGGAGAGAGAAACGTCGGTGTTGACCAGTTACAACGCGAGGCAACATTGAAAGACGATTGTTACTCATTCTTGTCATGCTAGATAAAGTGGGAGAAAACATAAAAAGGGATGCGAGATCAGAACCTCTCTGGGTCCCACCAGAGCCCTTGGCCCCAATTGTAGACTGTTCTCATCTTCAGCCCACAGGTTTTAAGAGGTTTTATGACTAGAGGCTGGGATGGCGGAAGGTGACAGCAATTCTGGGGGTTATTTTAAACAACGATACCTGGATTGTCAGAACAGATTTGGTGGTACTAGAATCAGTATAGCAGTTTGGTATCAGTATTGTAGTGTGGAAAGTTCACTAATGTTCATCACGATCTAGAATTACAAGATGGGCACAAATGTGCTACAAAACAAAGAGTTGGTTATGATATTAGCATTGCATGATTGGCTGCTCAAGATAACATGATAACAGGAGGAATATGTTCCAGGAAAAAAGGGAGCAAAGTCTAGCTGACATAGAAGAGTGTACATGAACTGTGGACCCAAAGGACGTGATACCATCTGATGGCGGATTGCCTGCGTGGACCAGGCACTGGTCAGTAACTCACTCTTCAAATACTTTGAATATGTGATATTGGATTGTTTCGTGGTATTCTAAAGTGTTTGTTATATCCAATACTATGGATGGCTGGTACTGTAGATCATTTACTTCAACTAAGATATTGTACAGTTGTGTGATTTTTTCTAGTAGGCCTTTCTAGATCTGCCTAAGTTAACCTGTGGTCTAGAATTTAATATCCAGTGTTGTTTCAGTGCTTTTCACTGAGTTATGTTTGTGGTGTAGCAGTCACTTAAGGTTCTTCCTGGGATCTTTTATGGGCCTACATATCCATGTACAGTATATTTATGAAGGATGAGTTTTGTATGATTTGAAATGTATATGCTAAAGAAGGAAATCTTGGAAATCACTGAACTGAAAAAGAGAATTCAACTAATTCTTTAATTCCACAATAAAAGTAACACCTGCTGTAATCCAACAGATCTCACATAATTCCCAGCCAGGCTCTACTGTCTCTGAGAACCTTCTGTATCTCCTGAACCCTAAAGCCATGGCACTGGCTGACCAAGGCTCCTACAAGGCAGCTGTGGTGCTGCTCGTGTCTTTGCTCTTTCTTCACACCAGTGATCCTGCCTTTGGCTCCAGTGGGAAGATGTGTTACTCTAGACAGCATCGAGATGCCATCGTGAATGTACGCGTAACTGTGGAACGTAACAGGGCCATAACAAATTCTAAGGTGAAACAAGCAGAGAAGGACTGTATTCTGGCCTGTTGTTCAGAAGAGGTGGCACCAGGTAGGTTACTGAAGGCTAAATCTGAGCTTCCTGAAGAGTTTAATTTCAAAATGCATTAAAGGCTTTCCTTAAACATTCTTTTAGTTTTACATTAAGTGCAACAATAAATGTGCAGAAGTGTGGTTTCTGTAGAAGTCCACAAAACATGCCCTCTAAATGTTATGATGTAAAATGTTGTTGGGAGTGGCCTTAATATATAGAAAAAATATTAGTGCTACGTTATGATTAATAGCATCTTAGAGAAGTGAAAATGGGTTTGCATAATGTGTCAGCTGCAATATTGCTAAAAATAGATACACAACATTTCGCAAAGAAAACTATTCACATGGATCAAAGCATTAATTGATTCATACTTAAGAGTGCTTTGAAAGAATGGTTCACTGACATTTTTCTTATTCATTTTCCAAGCTGTCATTTATATTATCTTGTTCAAAGTAAATGTGAGGGACAAATATGCTGCCATTTTTATACTGCTATTTTTATTTACAGTTGAGGCATGTGCTGCTCAGGCTTACAACTGACTTCTAATTTTATTTTACTTGCATGATCAAATAATACATGCTGTGACTTCTAAAACAAAATCAATTTATGTTAAAAAATGTATTTATGCTGTTAGACATGAAGGTCAGTCAAACCAAATTCTTGCTTTTAATCTGCGTTTTAAGCGGTATTGAGGGACCCAAAGACCTGGAGTAACTCTCACCCATTTTCTGCCACAGGTGTAAAGTGTAATATGGTTGTGTATAAGCCATCAAGCCAACCTGGCGCTGACAACTGCTACCTGTTTCATTGTGAGACTGAGCAGGACTGCCCTTTGGTGGCTGCCAAGCCTGGGATCAACACCTATGATATTTCCAAAGGTAATTTTCCCTTCTAAAAGCAGAAATCTAAACGTAAAAACCTCTCAGTATAGAGAATGAGTTTTTCTTTACGTCTTACACTCAAGTAATACCATTCATAATATTTAGATTAACTGTTTAAATAAATTGCTCCTCAAGCCCTGATGTAGATCTTGCTATTTCTTTTCCCTTTTGCTGGTGATTGTTAAAAATGATTATATTTTATTGCTTTGTGAACTTGAAGACGTGATACATCCTACTCCGAAAGGAAATGGGAGAACGACAGTCATGCCCATTGTTCGTTCTACTGCGGCAAAGCGCCCAATCACTACTCAGCCCACCACAACAACAACAAGACCAACAACCATGATGGCACTCTCAACCCAGCCCACCACAACCACAAGTACCACACAACCCACTACAACCACCACAACAACAAACTCACCCACAACCACCACTACTCGAGCTACAACTACATTAACCACCACCACCATACGACCACCAACTGAGCCTGCCTTTGTCCTGGTTACAATGCCAGATGTAATCATACCTAGCACTCCTGCTGCCACAACAACTACCACCACCACCACCACCACAACACCACCACCAACAACAACAACAGTGATCACCAGTACAACCACAAAGATACCTTCTTCAACATCAACAACCACTACCACCACCACAACTACTATGCGACCGCCCCAACCACCAAAGCCACCGGCAAAACCAATCAAGCCTTCCAGAAAGCCATTAAAACCACCAAAACGACCAGAACCCCAACCTGGGAAATCCATCATAAAAGTTCCCACCACCAAACCAACAACCACAACACAGAAACCAACCACCATTTCACCTACATCTACTACTACTGCTACTACTACTACCACTACTACTACCACTACCACTACTATTGCTACTACTTCAACTACTACTATTCCCACCACCGCGACTACTAGAGGTACTACTACTGCAACAACAACTATAGCTGCATCCACAGCAACCACTGAAAGGACAACTTTAGTGGTTGTAGAGCTGGAGAATGAACTGAAGGATACAGCTTTAGGCCCCGATACTCTGGTGCCTCCAGTTGTGGGCTCTGCCCCAGGTAAAGCCAAGAGGTCCCAAATGACATGGAAGAACAGCCTAGTGGCTGTGGTGGTGGTCACCCTGATCTGCCTCACTTTGGTCCTAGCCATTGTGGGCCGCAAAGCCATGGAATCTTTTGACAGGAGACACTACACGAGACTGGAGCTCAATGACCTGCACTACGAAATCTGAAGCCTGACCAAACTCTTACCTATATCTGAAAGAACAGAGAGACAATCTTTCTGAATTTCAAATGTATTTTTTCTGTCCGCATACTGGAACAAAAAAATACTGTATTTTGATATATAGGACATTTTTATTGATAAATTTGTTCCCCCACATAAAGTGTTGCAACTGTAAGATGCCAATGAAATGGAAGTTGAAACAAGATGAAGACTGAGGAAAGGTTTGAGGTAGGGCAGGGAATGAAAAGCAATACAATGAACTCAGGAAGCCTCAACATTTAGAGTTAAAGACTATCATTCTGATGGACATCCATTGCTACAACAAGGCATAACACAGTGGTTATTTTCATGGTGCAAAAAGAGAGGCAATCAATATTTGCAGTGTGGTAGAACAGATGCATAATCACTTGTTTCAGAGGCTTCAGTTGTCCCATCCTTTTTGGTCTATATTGGTGACAATATTCTATCAAAATTTAAGTTGTGATAATTTATGATTCAATTGGGCAACCTCAAACAAACATCAATTACTCTCAGAGCATATTTGGTTCTGTTTTATATATACTAAAAGCACCTTTGTACAAGTACATGGCCGCACTCATTACCACTGTTCCCTTGATTGAAATGATCACTCTTCAAACTGTATTTATTGTATGCTGTATGTCTGCTCCCTCTTGCTTTCCTTTCACTCCATGGTATTAACATTTAATCGCACAGATCACAAAAACAAATCTCACTGAGTGATGCAAAGTTCAACATGTGGCGCACTTCTGGTTTTTGTCCTACTCACATTTTGAATGAATACATACTGTTAAAGGTACATTACACAGGCTGTGCACTATTTGCATAGAAAATTTTTTTTCTTAATGAGTAGCCGTGTGTGCACATTTGTGAGACTGAGAGCCAGAAAAAGTCAATGATGTTGTCTGAGGCAGAATATTGTGGCAAAGCATTTTTTTTGATGTACTGCGATTATTGCCCACAAGATGGCCGCAGCCCCTCACCTCCACACAACACTAGCATGCAGCGCAGTGACTTGCTATTCACTTTCAATAAGCCAGATTGGTTTAAATTACTCAAACCCTTTCGTTTTTTCTCTCAAATTCATTTTATATTTTATATCATTCTATGTTGATGGTAATGGTTTGGTCTTGTTTTTGTGACTTGTTGCCTTTTCCAAGGATTTCAGTTGATGTAATTCAGTTGATGAAAACATGTCATTTTTTTTCTCTTGCAAAAAATAAAATGTCTTTGAATATGATTATTATTATTGGGTTCAAATGCAAACCAGCAATTCACCCTACACTCACACACAAAACGTATTCACTTTAATGGAGATAAATGTAAAAATGTAACCAGCACTACATATGCTGTAAACATGCCTACCTGCCACCTGCAGCAGGGCCACAAAAGAGATATTTAAAGACTAAAACAATGCCCATCATCTGATGTATCTTGAAGGTGGGAAATATTACATCTAAGGGTGGGAACATGAGGGTAGGCTGGTTAATGTGTGTGCGTACGGTAAACCCCTACATCCACGAATCCGCGAATTTGTCATATGGTAAAAAAAACCCTGTTTTTATGGTGTAAATATATGAATAAGCCCCCAAATATGCTCCCAAAACACTTTGTATACCTGTATATGTGCTGTACAGTTTACACTGAACTGCCATTTCCCACAGTGCTGGAATATGAAATACTGATGTTACCCCTATATAGACTGTAATTCATGCAAGCGTGTTTTCTTTGGAATGCGGTGTTGTTTTCTTGGGTATTAGCAGGGTAAATACAGATATAATTAATTACATTTACAGTAATAAAAATACAGTAATTGTTAGAAGAACGAAACGAAAAACACAAGAACACTCAGCAAAACTCTGAGAAACTGATGCAGGAATGCTGTACAGCATCTGCCAGAGATGCATCACAGGGCAACAGACAATCAGCAGCAAGGAGAAATTAATAACGCTCTCAGATTGGCTACTTGCAGATCGCCCGCCTCTGAGTACAGTGGTATTTAACCATCCCAAGACGTGCGTTCTTTGTATTTTCTGACAGTACGAATTGACATTAATATTTATGGTACAAAATTAGTCAATCATATTCTTAAAATGCATGAAAATGTATATATTGCCACAAAAAAGGGAAAAAATGCAGAGGATATCTGCGGTTTCTGCAAATTTGCGGGGGGTTCCATGAACAATTATTAGTTTGGTTCTAAGAAAAAATCAGTGAACAAATGAATTGTACATACATACACTATATGGAAAAAAGTATTGGGATGGCTGACCATTAGACCAGCAGGGATTTTAATGACATTACATTCAAAAACACAGAGTTTAGTAGGGAGTTGCTCTTGCCCTTTGCAGCTATAATACTCTTCTTGGAAGATTTTGGAGTGTTTCTGTGGGAACTGTTGCCCATTCATTCTGTAGAGCATGAGGTCAGGCACTGATATTGGACGAGAACTTCTTCCACACCGAATTCTTCCAACCATGTCTTTATGCACCTGGCTTTGTGGACTGGAGCACAGTCATGCTAAAATAGAAAACTGTGTCTACAAAATTGGAAGCATGATGTTATCCAAAATGCCTCGGTCTGCTGAAGCATTAAGATTGCCTTTCACTCAAAGTAAAGGAGCCTAGCCCAAACCTGAAAAGCAGCTGTGTCCCTGTGTGTATTCCCACTAGCTAGACAATTCAGAGAGAAGTTACAAGCAGTACTGCTAGTAACCTAAACACCTTGCCTGTATGAACAACCCGAACTGCAATAACCTAAACACCACACTAGTAATAACCTAAACACAACACCAGTAATAACCTAAATATCATGCATGTAATAACCTAAATGCCACGCCTTTAATAACCAAAACACCATGCCTGTGGTGACCGAAACATCACATTTGTAATAAACATCTAAACATCTGTCGGGGAAATTTACATTTATTCTTCGCAATCATACATATATCCCTTTGTAATCACATATTGTAAGAGGAAATCTGTATATTCAGTTGATGATTCATATGCAGATTACTCTAGTTATACTCATATTAAGGGTGATTCTGCTGACTAATGATTAAGGTTGCAGAGTTTAGGGCACAGTGACATGAT
>JBBPDC010000129.1:27380845-27393282 GCA_037974485.1 Hemigrammopetersius urotaenia
TAATAACCTAAACATCATGCCTGTAATAACCTAAACATCATGCCTTTAATAACCTAAACATCATGCCTGTAATAACCTGAATATCACTCCTGTCTTGATAAGTCTCTACATCAGTGTATCTCTGTGTCGGAGTGGGAGGGGGGCTCCTAATGGTTTAAATTATGTGTTTGTGCAGTGAATGCTGTAGTATGTTGTAGTGTGACAACTGTGATTGCTGAAAATGCAAAAAAAAAAGTTTTAGGGGCGTGGGATACTACCTAATGTGACACATAACGTGCTGAAGGCCAGTTAAACTTTGTAATGGCCCTTTAACAAAAGCTTAACATAACAACATAAGCAAGAGTTACTTGAGACAAAAATGACATATGAAGGCTTAAATGGCCTCCAACCTGATTACCTCTGTAAACATATCTCTTACTATGAGCCTCCACAATCACTCAGATCTCAAGGTGCTGACTACTTACTTGTACCCATAATTATGAAATCTTCTTCAGGTGGAAGAGAGGGGGGAACATTCTGGGCTTTTTGTATTTAATTTCTCCTGTTAGATGGAAGGTGTAGAGCTGGGAGGCAGTGGGCACAGAGAATTCAAGTAAACTGGGACACTGGTGTTGTCACCGTATTACACCTTGCGTTCACTCAGGTTTGTGACGGTGGAGTGGAGGTGCCGGTGTCTCAGGGTGCTCTCACACCCATCATACCTCTCGGTTCTGCCCTTTCTAGCTAGGCTGCTTTAGCTAGAGATGCTGAAGACTGAACTTGCACTCCTCACAGATATAAATAATATTCTGCAAATTTAAACAGAACTAACTCTCTCCTCTGTTTTCTCCGAGGGGACCTGCTCCACATTTGCTGGACTGATCCCTGTGGGAAACTGCCCTCGACTGGTCCCAGGTCCACTCTGGCCCTTCCCCAAACTGGGGCATCCGCTGCCTACAGCTCTGGCGGAGATTGTCGCAACTAAGCCTGATGTTTATGGACTACGGACTCTCAGGTCCTCTTTTAACAATATTTACCTCTCTGGACACTTAGTCAAACCAACTATATGCCTCCTGTTCATTAAGGCATTCTCTTGTTATTTATTTATTATTCTTGTTCCTTTCTATCTGGGTTTTCCTGTCGAGGACGGGTTCCTCTTTTGAGTCTTGGTTCCTCCCGAGGTTTCTTCCTCCGGCTGAGGGAGTTTTTCCTCACCTCTGTTGCCGTCGGCTTACTCACAGGGGCTCGGACCTGGACTATGTAAAGCTACTTTGAGACATCCTGGTTGTAAAAAGCACTATATAAATCAAATTGAATTGAACTGAACTTTGTGCAATGTGTTTGTACAGCTCCAGAAAAAAATAAGAGACCGCTGCAATTTATTTTTAAATCAGCATCTCTATGAGTATGACAACCATTCCATGACAGTGTCTGTTAAATTCCTACACAAGCACCGCATTCTGCCTTATAAGGTAATGACAGGTGATCACCTGAATCAAATCTTATTTAATGAGGAAATATATAAAACTCTGCTGTAATAAACACTCTCCTCTTGCCATATGTCCAGTTGGATGACAAAATTGCCAATTATTGCCAATTATAAAGAGTGAACAAGAGATTTGTTTTCTTTTGATTATTCAAGTTCTATAAACACTGTATATTTTGTCTTATGCTGATGTATTGTAATTTCCTTTAAAATGATGCTTTAAAGAACAATATTTTATTTGGAAAATACTTGCACCTATAAAAGATAAAACCTGAGAAACTGAACATTTTTGCAGTGGTCTTATTTTTTCCAGAAGTGTATTTATATGTTTTACTATTTGTGTACGGTACTTTTTATACTATAGGTGGTGCTCGGGTTACGACAGTCTCGACATGCGACGTTTCGAGTTTATGACGCTCACTCCCATAGCTAGTTTGGTTTCACACGGCGGAAGAATACGCGGTATACGCAGTAACGCGGCGTATGAGTGAGGTAGAGAGAGAACAGTGTGAGTGTGTGCGTGCGTGTGTGTGTGTGTGTGTGTGTGAGAGAGAGAGCAGTGTGTGTGTGTGTGTGTGAGTGAGAACAGTGTGTGTGAGAGAGAGAGTGAGAGAGAGAATGAGAGAATACAGCGCAAGTGTGAGTGTGTTGGAGAGAGAGAACTGTTGGAGTGTGTGGAAGAGAGATCAGTGAGAGAGAATATCGTGAGCGTGTTAGAAAGAGCGTACGAGAGACAACAGTGTGGGTCTGGGTGTGAGAGAACGGTGGAAGTGTTTACGAGAGAGAAAACAGTGCGCGAGAAAGAACAGTGTTTAGTGTGAGTTTGTGTGTGAGAGAGAGAACAGTCTGAGTGTGTTAGTGCAGTGGTCCCCAACCCCCGGGCCGCGGACCGATACCAGGCCGTGGGTCATGTGGTACCGGTCCGCGGGCTGCACAGAAAAAAACGTGTATGAAAATGCTGTTAATAAAGCTGCGAGTACACATTGGATTTACGTTTATTATTATATTTTAAAGATACCCCATTATTATATTTTTACAATATCCCCATTTTTGTGCGTATCATTTATTTGTATAAACACGTATATATTAATCTGCCACTCCTTAAAGTCCGGGCCGTGAAAATAGTTTCTGATATTAAACCGGCCCGTGACTAAATAAAGGATGGGGACCACTGTGTTAGTGGGAGAACAGTGTGTGTGTGTGTGAGAGAGAGAGAGAGAGAAAGAACAGTTTGAGTATGTTAGTGAGAGGGACCAGAGTGAAAGAGAACAGTGTTTGTGTGTGAGAGAGAGGAGTGTGAGTTGTCCTCTGAACGCGTGTTCACTGATGATTCCGTTTAAAAAAAATAGTCCCGTCGGAATGCGTATCCATGCTTTAAAATAAACGCAGCTGGTAAACGGATTTCTCTTTTCGAAAAATTGCATCGTTGATGCTGTAAACAGAGATGATTGTCGTTCCGCCGGTCTGCTGTTTAAGTTGACTAACCTTTTCTCCGGGGCCCAGTCCACTACAGACAATAGACGGCGGGCAAGAGAGTGTTCAGAGTAGAGAAGTGGCATTTTTTGCTGCTGGCGGAAGGACACGGTTGGAGGCGGCGTGTGCCTGTGCTCCGGCGGCAGGATTTTTTCTCTGTCTTTTTTTTTTGGAATCGCAGCGCCACTGAAGCCAGAGAGAGGAGAGAAAGAATGGAGCGGAGAAAAGACACGGTGGTTTTATAACACTTAAACACAAAACCACTCGCCATAACACACCGATAACTTATGTGCGAGGGGCGAGACGGAGGGATGCGAGCCATGCGTTAAAAAAAAAAAAGCCCAGGAAGGAGCAGAGGCGAGAAAACGGGAGGAAAAGATGGGCGCCGTGCTACGGAGTCTCTTTTTGTGTAGTTTCTGTTTGCAAATAAGGGGTGAGTTTGGACGGGGGTCTTATTTTCTTTTTGGGGGGAGCCTGTTGGGAAAAGGGGTCTGAAATTGTTGTGTTTTTTTACTCACTGACGGCTGATGCAGAGGAGAAAGCCCTGTGTGTTTAGTTGTGTGGAAGTATTCCTGCAGGATCCCAAAGAATACAGCAGCTAGCCGCAGACGGAGCTACCGCAACTAGCCTCAGAGCTCAGAGTGAGCTCGACCATCTCTCTCTCTGATTTCTTTTGTTTTTTTTTTTCTTTGTTTTTTTTTCAAGCCTCGGAATTTTCCAGCCATTTGTCCCGTTTCGAAAAAGCAAGTGTTGGGAAGGTCCCGTTGTGTTTTCATGGTGTAGTATGAGGTTTTGTGTGAGTTGCCTCCTGGCTCGGGTGCTAGTTAGCCTGTATTGTTGTAGCTAAACGGGGTGTTCTGCTAACGCTGCAGCTCCACTCTCTCTGTCCGGTAGTCTGAAATGGTGGTCGGTCTAAAGTGGAATTAAAATAATGAAGTTACCCCGTGACTTGTTTGTGCCTATAACTTAAGATTTGTGTTTGTTCTGCTGGGTTTTCTGAGCTGGTGTTTGCTGAGAGTGAGGGTTAGTATTTAAACTGTGGTTCAGGGATGGCGTGGCTCTCCCAAACTTCTCAGCGCTATCTTGATTCTGAAGAAACCTCTGAGGAACTGATCCTGGTGTTTAAAATACTATTCACTATTCTTGATAATTTGATTCTGGGGATGAAGTTTGCATAAACATTTTTTGTGAATTTTAGGTTAATACATGTGAGTGAGCGATGCTTCACATTTTTTTAGGTTTAAGGAACATGCTCTCAGAATACCAGCAACATCTGCAAACCGTCTGTCTATATATACACTGGACATTAACGTTTTGGTTAATGCACATGTGGTGTTTGTAAACAACCGTATCGTTTAAGGATTTTGAAATGAACTGCAATTTTAGGAATTCATGTCATTTTATGATTTAATTTTGCCACCGTTTTGTACAATTTTTAAAGTAACGTTTAAATATGAAAGCTCTGATACTGAGCTCACTTAAGTGTTCTTATCGTATCTGAATACCTGAAAGCTTTTTCAGGCTTTCAGGTGTATGCAGTCCCTGCACTAGTGTTATGTTCCTTTTTAGAGAGGACTTGTTCCTCTACAGTTGTCTCACAAGTTCTGAAGTGAAAAGGACTGAAGAGCCCAGGCCGCTTTCATGTAAACCTCTGACTCTGCCAGGACCCTGAAAAACGTTTACAAATGTGCTAAGAGGAGCTACAAAAAGTTATCATCAAGGGCCAAATATTAAGTGTCCAAAAAATGCAACATTCCCTGTATTTACACTTGGCAAGTGAGTGAAGGGTCTTGGATGGACTTCAGTGAGCTGTCCCGGTGTTCTGCAAGTTTATAAATATTTGGGAAAGGAAATTCCCCATGTTAAAAAAACAGCTGGGCAGTTGGAGGCTGGAAGCTTGAGGTTGCCCTCGAAAGTGATCCACTAGTGTGCTGTGGTTGATGTGTCAAATTGGGGTTGAGTTGGTGCCAAAACCCTGCAAGAGTTGTAAAAGAGACAGCTGAGGAAGTTAGGAGGTCAGTGTGCTTCATTGCTGAGGTCCTGATAAAAATAACATATAAAGCAAATCTTGTCTTCAGTGTTTTCAGAGCTCAGAGAAGGACAATAAATTAGCAGTGACTTCAGCCAATTATGGCATTTTGCCAAATAGTTTGATTTAAAGTTTATCTTTCTGTTTGTTCGATGATTTGAAGCCTCAGAAACAGGTCATGGGAATTGTGATGGCTTAGGAGACCCAAAATCTGTTAAGCTTACTCTTACTTTACTGAAGAAGACCACTGGGTTTCTGCAGGTTTATTATCATTGTTTGCATGTGATATAAAGTATTTTGGTGCCTGTGTTTTGTGAAATGACTTGAGAACTGATTGAGTAGATAAATGCCAACTGTATGGCACAATACTTCAGCTAGTAGTGCTTTCTGCAGTCAAATTTTTAATCTTTCTGTACAATTTTTTTTTGTTTCTTTTAGTTTAGTTCTTGTGAAGTTAGTGCCTGGTTTTTGTTTGGCTCAATTGGGATTCAGCACTAGGTGGATCAACCATGTCTTTCAGCATTTTCAGATTATTTGTTAAAATGGCAAATTGTAAAATTTGTTCATTTTCTCATTCCCGCTAACTACATATAAACTTGCACACCAGTGGTTTGAAATGGGTTTGTTGGTCTACCTGCAGTGTAATCATGTAAACATCACTGTTTAAAGAAGTCTGACTAAGGTCTCATTCCACTAACCAGATTATAATATGCGAGTCAAGGCCAGTATTTGATATTTGAAAGAAATTATGCTGTACATCATGAATGGGTGTTTGTTGTTCGACTAGTCATTTATAAAACTCGTTTATTCATCTTGACGCAATTCAGATTCTGAGGCTAACTGAGAACTTAGTCTTCAGGAGTCACTAATGAGGTTTAGCTAGGCACAAATCAGACTATAATCTTACTGAAATAATTCTTGCACAACCAAATGTGACTGTTTTTGTTGAAAAATGTTGTCCAGTGATCTTAAATGTGGTATGAGTTTTCTTTTAGCATTAATGTTGCAATGTTCATATGTTGTGGTGACAGTGGCGATGCACAACAATCACATGAAATATTGTGAAGTAAACTGTGTGCCTTACTTGACAAAATTTCAGTTTAGTGTTGACTTGTTGTGTTTCTGACTGATCTTTCTTTTCTTTCTCATCTTAGCTGCGCCACTCCTCCTCTACGCAAACCGGCGCGACTTGCGACTGGTGGACGCAGCTCATGGGCGTGGGAACGCAACAGTGGTGGTCAGTGGCCTGGAGGATGCAGCGGCCGTGGATTTTATTTATGCCCAGGGGTTTATCTACTGGAGTGATGTAAGTGAGGAAGCCATCAAGCGTTCTGTCTTCAATGGCTCCAGCCCCAGCATCAGCCAAACCACCGTGGTGTCCGGCTTGGCCTCCCCGGATGGCCTGGCGTGTGACTGGCTGGGGAGCAAGCTTTACTGGACAGACTCAGAAACTAACCGGATAGAAGTGGCAGAACTCGATGGATCGTTTAGGAAAGTTTTGTTTTGGCAAGGCCTTGATCAGCCAAGAGCAATCGCTTTGGATCCAGGCAGAGGGTGAGTGAATATGATTTTATTTTTAAAAAATGCATAGTGGTGGTTGTGCTCTATTAGGTTTGAAATATGAGAATTGATTATAATGTTCAGAAGACTGTTTGCAAATTTTGTTGCTGGTATGAAGGTACACATTTTTTTTTCAATTATAAAAAAGCAAGGTTTTTGGCAAGTATTCTAGTACTGTGTAAATATTGTAAAAGCTTTATAGTAAAATTGAAAACTTGCACTGTGTGGGTTTAAAAAGAATTGTATGCTTAATACAATTCAGCTGGTGACCTTGTGGTTAGGGAGTTGTCCCGGTGATCCCAAGGCTACCAATGGCACCACTGAAGTACCCTTGAACTCTGTACCGTCTCGACACACTGGCTGCCTATTGCTTCACCGGGTGAATGGATTTGATGCAGAGAAAGAATTTTACATTGTTCACTGTGGGCTGTGCTGTGTTCACATGTGACTGTGCAGGAGCTAATGGTCAGGTTCATTTATACCTTTTGATGAGTAAAGGACAAAACTGATTCCTCTAAACAAGAAAAAAAGGACACTGAATGCTATCTGCAATCCTCAAGTCTGTCAGGTTAATCTTCATGCATTGCTGCGTTCCTGTTGATTACGCTTGATTGGGAAGGCTGCATTGTGTTTGTCAGGTGTTGGCGGCTGAAGAATACTTGATTCCAGCTCTAGAGAGAAGAGTGTCTGCTGCAGCCAGAGATAGGGTGAATGGACAGGACCAGCAGTCTAATGATTGAGACAACAGGTTACTTTCATGACCTTAGCTGTACTGAGCAAGCTTAGCAGTGAGGACTATTCGTAATTTAAACTGACGGTGCTGTTTTTTGCATGTTTTGTCTTGTTGGCCAGTTGTTCATATTTAACAGGCTGATAGAAACTGATTGCGTATTTGGCAATTGCTGAGGTCACTCAGTGAAGCTGCTTAAACAGGCGAGAACACACTTTTGCATTGTTTGACTGATTTATTTTGGGCGAGAAAACTTCTTATCTGACAGGAATGACCTTTTTTGTTGTCTTTCAAAGAAAACATGTAGTTGGCCCATATTTTACAGGTAAAGAACAGGATGAAATTAGGTGCAAGTATTACATTTCTATGAACAGTCGTCTTTTCTCTGAATCTCCATTGAGTGAAGAGACAGGAACGTCCCCTTTTGTTGGTGTAGATCGAAATCAGTGGCTAACTATTGTACAACAAAAGCCATTCACAGAGTTTCCCCCCATACACCAGTCTCTTGCTGCCTCTGACTCATGCCCTGGAAATGACTCCAATCTCCCCCATGATCTAAGACATGCTTAGAGTGGTATTTAACCTACCATTCTCAGGTGCGTTGCATGAATCCGGATGAACAACAAGGCTAAACGTTCTCAATTATTTGAGTTAAGATGGTTTGTGTTGGCATTGAGGTGATCTGATTTGTGATGACCCACTGATACTGAAAGGAAATGCTTAATGCTCCGGCATGACATAGGATGACTAGTGACAACTTCCTGGTTGGTTGCTTTGTGTCTTTCACACAGGTCTGATGAACATTCATATAGGCAAGAAAGCTGATACCACTAGCCAAAGAGATGACGGTGAATTTATGTCCGATGGGATGAAAATTATTTATTATTATTAAATTATTATGTGCATTTTGCTGTTCTTCATTCAAATATACGATACCTTACTGCTACCTCATATGCTGAGAAATGTTTTAGATGCTGAAACTTTTAGTGCATACCATATTTTCTATGTGTTTGTGTCAGCCTTTAATTGTACTTATTACCTGGTTTTGTATTTCTTTTACCGAGATTAAGTTTGCTCACTCTTGGCTTATTTTTAATCACTGTTTCTGCAGAATGTTATATATTTACTTCATACAGTTCAGAGTACTTTGGGACAAATACATTCACTTTTAGAGAGACATAGTAGTGTTCAGTGTGTGTTTTAGTGTTTACATATATTGCCTTGTCATTATATTCAGCAGTCTTAAAACATGAGCATTGGTTGTTAAGCAGTTAGGACAGTAGTTGGAAACCCCTGAAATCGAGCACTAACTTTTAGTGAGAGCTGTGAAAATGCTTGAACATAAAGATATTCCAAATGTTCCTATTGATTCCATGGATGGGTCTGCCTTACATATTGTGATATGATATTGTTGAATATTCTGTTTGTGTTAAGTTTAAGAGAATACTGCACAACCTGCAACCAGCTACATGGAAGTTTAAAGCTTGTAACAGGCATTCATTTTTACTTTATACATTGATGTTTGCAGTGAATCCGTTAGTAAACATACCAACTTGAAGCATAGCTCTGAATATTACTGGAGACCTGAGATCTCTTGGGAGTACCTTTGTGTACAGTATTGTATACTGTAAGGTTCTAAATGCTCACCAGGAGTGTCTGGACCTAGTTATAGCGGCTAAGCTACTGTTGGGCATTTTTAGAGGATGGTTCAGCGAGGGGTAGATTTGGTAAAAACAAGAGCGTCCGAGGGAGTAGAAAGTAAGGGAGAAGCTTGAATATAGGAAATATATAAATCTGGAACATGTCCTTTGCTCTTGCTGTCACTTGGCAGCTATACAGCTGGTAGCCTGGTGGTTAGGGCATTCGCTTTGCAATCAGAAAGATTCTGAAAGACTGCTAGTGATGAAGAATTTTGTGCTGTTCACACTGTGTGGTGTGATGTATTGACGTATGACAAAAATGGTCTCTCTACTATTCGCTCCTATTTTATTGTGGAGGTAGGGGTGTTCGAGAGACAAAAATTGATACCACAATATTTTTTCCAGACGACGGTATTTTGAAAAATTGGACCATATTGTTAGCCATGGGCGCTGGCAGTGTCCTAGCACTATAACGGACATGGAGAGCAGCACGATAAGTTTGCTGCTGGGTTGTATTTTACAGTCACTGTTATCATGGATTTAACGGACCCGAAGCTTTTCGTACTCTTCGTACTGTATCCAGGGTTTCGTCCAGAGATGGTGAAATAGGTTTGTTCTGGTGGCACGTGTTCTAACGTAACTGGCTAATTAGCCTGGTTTGAGCCACGTCCACCCTCCTGAAGCCAAACTTTCAGACGTTTGACGAAGCGCTGGCTTCATACAAATCTCCAGGATGGATTTTTTTGGGGTTCACTGTAGAATTCAATGACCAGGGAGTCAAAACAGCTAATATAAATATCACTGTTTGTAAACATTGCCTAACACGTGTCCCATACGCTAATAGAAACATGAGCTATATGGCTAAGCATCTCAAGCGTAGTCATGCTGGTATAACGGTTCCTGAACGGAGGACAGACTAAAAGGTAACTTTCACTATTAATGTAGATGCTGATCCTTTCCTGTGGTGGAGGGCAAATGAGAGCAGGTTCCCCCATGTTGCAGAAGTTGCACAACGTCACCCCTGTGTCCCAGGAACTTCTGTTGTAAGTGAGAGAATTTTCTCCACCGCAGGACACATTGTAAGGTCAAGCCGCTCTCGCCTTGCAACTGACGGTGTTGACAGGCTTATCTTCTTAGAGAAGAATCTTATAAAGCAGAGGAATAAATACCTCATGCCCATAATGGCAATAATTGATAGTGAACTTTAAGTCGTGAATGTAGCTGAAGTATGTTTACTCTGACTACTGTGTTGTGTTTAGAGCACTTTAAGAGGCACTAACATTTTCAAAAATGTTTATTTTATATATTTTGTAAGTTAGAATTTTATACATGTATACACATTTTACTCATGAGTAAGGGGCAGTTTATTATTAGTTTTGTTGTGTTATTATTTGTAGTGTTGTATTTAATACTTGTGTTATATTATTGAGCACAGTGTTGCTGGAATTTGTTCAAAATAAAGAGATCCTTTTGGGAGAAAAAACATTGTTTTCTTTATGCTCAAAACACGTACTGAAACCGTGGCCCAAATACCGAGATACGTACCGTACCGTGGGAGACCTGTACTGTTGCACCCCTAATATACATATATCGTATATATATCACACATCGTTTTATTTGATGCAATTGCAATTAATCATTGGTCTACATATGGCCTATATGTTTTGGGATTCATGTTGCTCTCTGGCATTGTTCTACCATCCTGGCTGAATTTGTCTTTGGTAATTAATTTGTATCAATTATTTGTTTATATACTGCAATCTGGATACATATACTTTTATTTATTTGTTTGAGACATGTGATGCCTAAAGACGCATCATATGGCAAGGGTGAATATTTACTACCGAGAGATACGTAAGTGTTACATATATAAAATTAGCCTTATTTAATTGGAGTGGTAAGTTTATGTATACACAGCTTATTCTCATGCTGGATATGCTACCTTTTTCATGCCCATTTTTCAAGCCGATGTGTGGCTTAAGTGTGTGTCATTTGCGTTAATTAATAAGATTGCACCAGTAATCACACTACTGTTTTAACAGTAATATTTGATTTTATTCTTACCATAGGCTCATTATGATGTCACTTCTCCTATAATATTTGAATTCTGAATGTGGTTCTAAGGTCAAAATGTCTGTTAAAATCCATAGTTGTGTGCTTGTATATAACTGATCAAGCTGCCTTTAAACTGTGTGTTGAAGAGAGAATCTGAGAGAGAATCACATGCTGGAAAAGGACGAAGACCGTGGAGAAAAAAGCGGGTCAAAACACTCTGCAGTCTCATAAACGGGCGTCAGGACACTAAAGCTAAGGTGCATTTCTGTGAGAAAATGTGAAACCAGAGTTGGCGGACACCCAATCATTAGTTTTATGGGCAAAAGTTTGTGTGAAATCTCACACCAGTCCTATACCGCTGGAATTAACTAGAAAAAACTATGGAGCTTCAGCCTTGCAGAAGATTGATTATAGGTCACATGCGCTGTGAAGTTTTAAGAACTGTCTATTTAAGGTCTTTAAAGGAAACAGACACATGTTAAGTCTTGGTTTTCATTTTAGCCAACATTACTAGCCTGGTCACTTTATCTGGAACATAGTGAGTTTAAGAGCTCATACAAGACAAAATAAATGTACTTAATTATGCGGGAAATTTTATACCATTAGATCTATATGATTAAAGTGTCAATTGAGATTAAACTTCTTTAGCGAAATTCTTACTGTTTCTGACAGTGTGTTATTTGACTTGTGGTACGTCTGCATAATGGATCAGTGTTGTTTTAGAAAACGTGAATGACCCTTGCCATCTAAATGGCAGATGTTTGGACACTGTTTAGATTCCTTCTGATTCTGCTAAAGGTTCATTTGTAAAATAAGTTAATAATATGTTGCAGGGTGAGTTGGAATTTGTACATCATATTAACTGCAAGATCCATGAGCCACTTTGTGTCACGGGATTGGGCTTGAGCCTCATGTTTGCTGTGGAAAAGCACTGAATTGTCTTTAAAGAAAGTGCTATACTTGTAATTCGTAAACCACCTGTCATTGCTCTTTTTCTCTCTTTTAAAAGGGCTGTAATAAGGTCATGTAATAAAGTATGCGTTAAATTGGCAGTGTAATGAATATTTTGAAGCACAGGTGGTTTGGTTTTTGGTTGGGTGATTCTGACAAGTGGCAGCAGTGCTTCACCTGTGCTGTGAGCTCTCATTACCTGCAGAATACTGGTCATGGGAACCAGATGAGTGTGGACGTAACCTGAGTTTGGCCTTTTTTGCAGCACAGCAGACAAAAGCCTGACGGGTAACTAAACACTGCTCTCTGTTTGGCCCCTCTAACCTCCCCCAGAGTGTGAGCACACACAAATAGACAGAACTTGACCAAAAGCTACCCTGATTCTATAGATGTGAGCTGAATATTATATTGTTCTTGTGGTTGGTTGGTTGCACATTATCTGGGCGTGTTTTGGTAGATTTACATTTACGGCATTTAGCTGACGCTCTTATCCAGAGCGATGTACATCAGTGCTTAAGAAGTCCACAACTGTTT
>JBBPDC010000129.1:27416055-27455022 GCA_037974485.1 Hemigrammopetersius urotaenia
GTGTGTGTGTGTGTGTGTGTGTGTGTGTGTGTGTGTGTGTGTGTGTGTGTGTGTGTGTGTGTGTGTGTGTGAGTGATCTCTCTCTCCCCCTCTCCCTGGCACTATATTGGCGATATGTCCCAATACTTTTGGCCTCTCTAGATCGATCTAATTCAAGTATTTTCGTTGAGAAAGCAACACTAGCTGAGGGTCCGTGTAAAATTTCACGGTGCTTGGTTGTTTCCCGGTTGAGTTACAGGGCTGTCTTGTAAACACTGGGTCCTCCAGGTAACCAGGGAGGTGCTGCCCGCTGCAACTCTTGTACTCTGCCGGTGATTTCCGTGAACCAAAACTGGCATTTAAGTTTCAAGATTTTTTTAACATTGAAATTCAAACAGTTCAAGTCAAGTGAATAGCATGAAATGGTACAAAGGACAGTTCTGAACTGCAAGAGGTTTAAAAACTGTAAGGTTACCCAGAATTGGGAAATAATTCTGTAGCGCCATGTGGTACCTCAGGCATGTGCCTTGTTGGTCTGGTTCATCCTACAGTAAAATAGACACCCAAAACATAAGTCCAGTATACACACAGGTTGTTCCAAGAGCACCCTGTATATACTGAAAAAATGAATGTGATTGTGGTTTAAAATATATATATATTTTTTTTTTAAAAAGCCGAGTGTAAACCCTAAATATGTTCTTAATTTAATTTCATTTTAAACCCTTAAAGAAAATTTAAAGGTAAACTCATATTCCTACTGTAGAGTTTACACTGAGCTGCTGTCTCAGTGCTAGAATGTAAAATACAGATGTTACCCCAATATAATCCTGTACTGTAATTCATGCACGCTTGGTTTCTTTGGTATGAGCAGGTAAATACAGTAATAAATAAAGGGCCTCCTTGTCCTCGTATTTAACCAGGATCTAGGCTCATTCAGTTCTGGTGCGTCTGATTGATTCTTTTGGCACACCAATTAGCAAGGCAATCTAGCACAAGGGCGAGTGGCGGACGTTGTATGTGACACTTTGTATTTCTGCTCTTGTAGGTGCCACCCAGCTCCTCCTCCTCGCCCGGCGAACAGACCTTCGACAAATCTCCTTGGACACTCCGGACTTCACAGATATCGTCCTGCATGCCGAAGACATCAGACACGCTATCGCCATTGACTACGATCCAGTGGATGGCCATATCTACTGGACAGACGATGATGTGCAGGCCATCCGAAGATCTCGTCTGGATGGCAGTGATTCTCAGTTCATTGTCACATCCCAAGTAAACCACCCAGATGGAATTGCTGTGGACTGGATTGCGCGGAACCTCTACTGGACAGACACAGGCACGGACCGGATTGAGGTGACACGGTTGAATGGAACCATGAGGAAGATTTTGATCTCTGAAGACCTAGATGAGCCAAGAGCCATTGTTTTGGATCCTGTTTCAGGGTGGGTATTTTATAATTTCATGTCGAAGTTAAGAGATATTTATTTTCTTAACCAAAGTTCCTAGACTACCTTTCCAGTCTGAAATCCATTTGATTGCCAACTTTATATTGCTATGACTGACTGCATGACTTAAGCCTCCCTTGATTTTTAAATGCCTTTGAAGATAAAAAAAATATAACTTATTGTCAGCTGTTGCCATGCCATTAATTTATCGATCACCAAAGTATGGAGAATCTGAGGTATTGTTTGCAGCCAAAATAATGTTAGAACTAGCAGCAGTATCAGTAATGTCAACACCGAAAGAATTTTTGGGCAGGATAAGCTGGGTAGTGAAAAAATTAACTAGCGCTAATAATAATAATAATAATAATAATAAATAATACATTTTATTTATAGAGCACTTTTCAAGATACTCAAAGTCGCTATATAACCAAACCAATATAACCAAATTAATAGCAAAGTGAAAGAAAAAGCTAAATTTAACTGTAAAACCAGGCAAAACATTCTACCTTATGTAAGTCACATGTACCGTTCCCCCCGCACTGCTCCCCGGGCGCCGTGTTCCTGGCTGCCCCCTGCTTCACTTGGTGAATGGGTTAAATGCAGAGGAAGAATTTCGTGCTGTGTGCTGTGGTGTGTTCACGTATGACAGAATGGGCACTTTCACTCTATGCAGTTACCTGCACAGAATAATACAATACAATGTTAATCAAACAATTTGTATCTAGACAATTTTTAGTTTTTGTTTGAGCATCTTCACAGCAACACATATTTTTAGGAGATGTCTGGTGTAGTACTTTTTATTGGATGCAAGATTGACTGCAAGCCTGATTTGAGCAAAGAAGGTTTTCAAGAAGGTCATTATTTATGATCCACTGGCCTCTCTCTCAGCCTCTTGTTGCCGAGCAACAGTCTCCATAGCGACAGCTGCAAAATGCCTCAGGTCGTGAGGGCTTGCAGTAGTGGACTGTGTGTGTGTGTGTGTGTGTGTGTGTGTGTGTGAGTGTGAGACACTACTTTAGGTAGGGTTTCTGCTTGGTCTCCAGTGTTGCAGGTCATTTTACAGTGGTAAAGAGTGTTGGCAACTGATTACATCATTTCCTCTCTGCGGTCTCACCATTGCCACAGCATCCGTAGGCAAAAGGTTGTAGGGTGGCATCATTACTTAGTTGCAGATCTCTTTCTCTCCCACCTTTTTCCTCCCTCTAGGTTCTGTGGTCCCTGTCCTGCCCGTAGATTAATTGAATTGCAAACTATAATAAGTCAATTCCAGTGGAAGTTAATTTGGAGCACATGCGTTAACTTATTTGTAGTACTGGTGGTTCTTGTGGTAAGAAAGTGTTTGCATTGATCTCAACACCTCTAATACCAATGTTCTCCTAGGTACATGTACTGGACTGACTGGGGAGAGATTCCCAAGATTGAGCGTGCTGCTCTGGATGGCACCGATCGTGTGGTGATGGTGAACACTTCTCTGGGTTGGCCAAATGGACTGGCACTCGACTACATAGAGAAAAAGATCTACTGGGGAGATGCAAAGACTGACAAGATTGAGGTAGGCTTAAGCTGAATTGTTCAATTTTTTGAGAAATTGTTTAGTCCATAGTGCATAGTGTCAGCCATCAGAAAAAAATTCAGTCATTCTCTTGCCTATTAACTATACATCATTAAGACACAATATTAAAACAGTGAGAGGTGGCTGATTACAATGGCCCCTGTCAAGAGGTGAGGTATGCATTAGGCAACAGGCGAGCAGTCAATTCTTGAAGTTCATTGTTGGAAACAGGAAAATGAACGCGCTAAGGATCTGCGTGACTTTGACAAGGTCCAACCTGTGAAGACAAGATGGCAGGGTCAGAACATCTTATTTTTTTATTTATTTATTTTTTTGATAGAAAATTATCAAAACGCACAGTGCATCGCAGCTTGCTGTTTTTGGGAAAAGACTGGTCAGTGTGCAAATGCTATCCATTGCTGAAAGCACCTACCCTGGGCATGTTGGCATCTGAACTGAGCCATGGAGCAATTGGAAGATGGTGGTCACATTTTCTTTTATGTGGACGGACAAGTGCGCCTCGCTTACCTGGAGCCGAACAAAGCACATTTGTGGATGAATGAATCACAAACTGATTACAATAGCTTTCGTTACAGATGGTCACTAATACAATTGTTTTGCCAATAAACAAGACATGGAATCACTTTGACATGGTTCAACCTGACTGAAGTAATTTAATCCTACTTCAGTTCATTATGTGCTGTTGGTTTACTTTCCACTAAATATTTGCAGCATTTTATTCCTCCTTCATAAATGTATTTGATTTTCTTTTATTGACTTGATGGAAGTCATGGGTGTATGGGACTCCAGAACAGGCAACATAAGCTGGGACATATTCTTAACTGTGATTTATTTTACTGCTATTTTTTATGTACTTAAACTAACTAAAATAGTTTATAAATTAGTTTAGTGAGAACACACAGGTGGGAGGAATGAGCTTATATTTATAAATGTGGATATGATGTTTACTTATCAAGATGATTAGGATCATAGAAATGTCAGGGGTTTGGTCATTTAGGAAAAGACATATATGGGTACACTGAAGGTCAGCCTCATAATAAATTTATGAATCAGCCAATCATATATTTTTCCAAAAAAACAGTGCAGCATGACTGCAAGACCTCCCAAGTGGCACAAGTCTTGAGCCTCCTGTTGTTTGAACCTTCCCTAAGTTCTGTAAACACTCATTCAAGTAGTTAGTTTTTGAGCTGCACATGTGTGTTTTGTTATTCCCCAGTTTGTAACTTTCCTTTGCAGTTTGTCATCCTGGCATTGTGTGTAAGAGGTAGTTTGGTTCTTTCTATCATTGCAGCATTTTGCATCGTGTGTATCATGGACACTTATAAAATACAATTTATTTTGCTATCTGAGTGGGTAGCTTGGTGTTTATAAACTCGAAGCGTTTTTTTCTCTCACCTATTCAAGCCCAACCTAGCCATAACGTAATACAGTCATGCGAATTTGTGTCCGGCTGAGGCCAAGATTTTCTGAGACCAAAAAATACTATTTTTATGTTTTGGTACATTATGTACTATGTAGACCAGTATCATAGTGTTTCTGCAGTTAATGTGCTTTTACCATGTACTGTGTCTTTCCTCCTACCTTTACTTCTTCCGTTTTGCTTCCTCTGCTTTGGCATGTCTTGCTAACTAGGCTTGGTGGGGGTCAGACAGCACAGATGATCTAGACAGATTGCCTGTGTGAGCACAAGCATGCGTGCGGCAGGGGGCTTTTGTGTTTGCTAGTATCTGGCAGCTTGCAGCAGTTCTACCTCATACTGTGAACTCTGCTGTTGCCTTTGTCACAATGCTTACGACACACCGTTGCATCCCCAAGAGACTGGCAGCTATCAGACACACACACACACAGAGGCACATGATAAAGGTTGCAAGCTATTAGCATTAAAATATGCTTGTGGTCTTTGTGGGTTTCCGTTAGTCAGGTTTTTGGAAAAACAACTAACCATTTCAGATTGCAGATTAGGAAACGGTCACCACTGTTTGTGTGTAAGTGTTTAATTTGGTTCTGAAAACTAAACAAAACCATCTAGCCTTTGTACGTTCATGTGGCAATGCTTTTTGCTTCCTCAATGGATAACAATTGTAAATTAGTTAAGTATAATCAGCTGACTAGATTTGCATGCCAGCCTGTACAGCCTTGATTGCATATTCTCCCCTTCTCTGTCTGTAGCGTTTCAGAAGACAATTTTAAGCTTGGCCGGATTTTGCTTTAGTGGTCTGCTCATGTCCATAATTTAGCACTCTCCCTCCCCAAATGAAATTCACTTGAGTTATTTTTCCATGGTTAATGGGAAAGGCTGTAAATGTACACCAACAGAAAAACAGGCACATCTCCTTGAATTTCAAACCCAAGCCTTTCGCCTGGAGCCTGTAATAATGAAATGCAGCTTGGAGGACTGGAGCTTGCCATAGCCAAACACAAGACCAGCGCATATTCTTGTTCCGCTCTGTTTGACGTGTGCCAATCCAAACAAGGCAGTGATTAGTTTTTGTTCACGTCCTCCACTTCGGACGGCCTCATTTTCCTGGCCTCAAGTTGTGAAACCTACATCATCCACCCCCTCATCATCTCCAAGTTCCCACCCCATCCCTTCCCCCCATTCCCACATCCCAGCTATCCTGCCGCTTGGAAATCCGATAGTTAAAGTTTAGCTCTTTGTGAGGTGTTGACAGACTGGCGGCAGACAGAATAGAGGGTTACTAGGTTGTTTAATGTAGTGCCCAGATGTGTAAGGTGTTTATCTTCACTGTAAAACATCACACATGCAGCCACAGCATCTTGTCTCAGAGCTGCCCCCGTTACTCCTTGAAATGGGACCTGGTATATATGTCTTCTTTTTGAATATGCCAAGTGTAAAAGTTCTGTTACGAGTGAATCGTTTTTGGATTGGTTTGAGAGACCTGGAGGCATTCCATTCAGACTATGGAGAATTGACACAGGCCATTGCCTTATGCCAGTGCAAGCTAATAAAGATTTTGTGAGTTAACTGCTACTAGGCCAATTTCTTGCGGGTTGAGGTGCTTTCTTCATATAGTAAGTGTGTTGCCCTGCTTTTTTTAATAAGAGCATCAGACTTTTAACACAAAAATCTCCCTTTGATTCTGTTTTTGGCACAAGCATTTCTTTCAATGCTCATACTGCTGTTAACCTACAGACTAAGAAGCAACTCAGGCAAGATTTGCTTTTTGTACTTTTCTTTAGTAACCCATTTCCACACAAGTAATGCAGTATCACCACAGCAAGAAACTTTGCATAATACAGTGAAAAAAGGGAGAGAAAGTTCTGTCATACGTGAACACATACTAAATTTTTCTCTGCAACTAATTTAACTGCATTTAACCCAAGTGCTGTTACCTTACCTTACTTTTATGTTGCGATGTATGGACTTTTTGCTAAGCTGTGTTCTAACAATGCGTTTACTTGACTTGGTATTCAAAGAAAAGGAGAGGTGTAATGTGGTTAAAAAACTTTAAATCTGTTAATTTAAATGACTCAACATGTTATTTGTTAATAGTGAAATATTGTTCGGTACAGTTTGAGAATAGCTGTTAACTGTTTCAGTAAGGATGAAGAAACAAACTTACTAGGCTAGCTTATATATTGTTGCTGAAGCAACAAAAGTACAAACTATTGTCCATGTACTGTTTAATTATGGACCTGACCATTACAGCATGAGTTGTATTTTTAGCATGCCTCTCATGGCGGTTGTCAAAAAGTGTAAAAAATGTTCTTTTTGCACATGAGACTTCTGAATTGCTGCTTGTCTTGTGTGGCCAGATCAGAAGCCACACAGTATGGTGCAGAAGCGAAAGGTTGGCTTGTCGAAGGGTAGGTTTTGAGACAAACATGCATGCAGCGAAACAACACAGTTAATATCAAACTGCAAAGCCAGTTCCCTCAGAATCGGCAGAGTTCCTCTAGAAACAGGGAGTGTGTTTTTTTTTTTTGTTTTTTTTTAGTCTAAAGCATGCTGCAAATGGTATGTTAAAAAATAGCTTCCAGCTTTCACACTGCACACCACTGATGTGAGTTGAACCACTTCTGTAGAACATTGAAACCTTGGCTAGTTGTAGAGTTTTCTGGAAGTTGTGAACTGTTGTAAAGTTTCTACTGTTAGAAATGAATCCAGTCTGCCATTAAAGCTCAAGTGTCCTATTACAGTGACACAGCGCAGTTTGCATAGAGGCATTTGCATTTTGTCATGTCGAGTAGGTCATTTCTCTTCATGGTCAACCCTTTAGAGGTTTCTGTTGTCCGAGTGAGTGTGTGTGTGTGTGTGTGTGTGTCTGTGTGTATGTCATGCGGGTTTTCAGAAGGGGAGGAGAATGCAGGCTACCCTGGGTCCGATCAGCAAGGCGGTGTTTTACGGCTGCAGCCCACATCTGGTTCCAATTGTGGCCTCTACTCCAGCTGCGGTCAGCACTGTTTAGAATAGCCCCAGAATCTGAAACCAAAACCACAGTGTGGTCACAACTCCCAAACCAGTGGAGACCTTTTGGCTGAGGCCATCACACTAAGGATGGAAACTCCATTTTATATATACTGTGTGCCTGTGTCTCCACACATGTGCATGCGTCCATATGTGTTTGATGGGAACAAATGGCAAGAGGGAGAGAGGACATAGTGAAGAGTCTGCTTTCTGGGTCCTAGTTTTGGTTTCAGTTTTTGTGTTGCTTTCCTGACTTTTACTTGGAACAATGGTAGGTCCAAGGTTTTTTCCCTACAATGTGCCACTGTCTTACGTAGTTTCATAAGCTGTGACCAATGATGGGCAGAAACAAAGAACAGGAAGCCTTGACTAAAAGCCTGAGTCAGTCTGAGGCTAAAATTCTGGCAGTGTGGCTGTCCAGTTCTTAAGGGCAAAATTCATTTAATAAAATAAATCAGCTGGGACATTACCTAAGGAGGATTGCGCTAACTTATAAAAATGTTTGCTCAAGTCAGTCATTACAGTGTAAACAAAATCATGTCTATAAGTTTCATATGAAATGTTACATTCCAGGGAAACTTGAAATTGTGGCAAAATTGTTGCGCTGGTAATGGGAACCAGAAAAATGTAATGCCTCTTAATTCTACATTACCTGAAAAAATGACATAAAGTGGTTACGAATATGGTGATTTTAAGTTATGGTTTTTGTCTAAGCATATTTTTTAGGCCAAACAAAAAAGTGCGTGTGTTTCATTGGCTGAGCAAAGATAAACAAAAACTTCTTGTGTTCAGAGTGACAAACACCCTTCTTTTTCAGACACACACTCTTTGCCGCTCGCTCGCTCACTTACTCGCTCTATCTGTGTGTTGCGCTCTCTGTCTCTCACGCACTTCTGCAGTTTTGTGGAGAGGCAATGTGGCAGCCATATGCGCTGCTGTTTGTTTGTCCGGCTGCTGTCGGTTAATACAAGCTGGTTGTTTTGCCCAGTTTCCAAGAGTTCTCAGCTGCACTCGCTTCCTCAGACGCACAAAAATCCAAAGCTGTATTTCCTCTATAATAAACCCCCCACTAGGCTTGTCACGATACTGAAATTTCAAACTCGATACCGATACTAAGGATGGTACTCGATACTATTTTCGATACTACAGGGGGAGCTGCTGTAGGTAGCTAGGTGGGCATTAGGACCCAGGCAACATTTGTACTCAGCTCAACAGAACAATACTATGAGAAGGTGACAATAACCGTTCATTGCTTAACTTTACTTGTTTCCTTAAGTGAAAGGAGAGGTTTGATAAAGTTTTCAGCCCTCTATACACGCTAATTCCTTCCTACAACCCTGGGAGCTAAGCCCCCCTTGTCTTTCCGTGCTAGTGAAATCCCTGGTATGTGTCTATTGCCATAAAACCCACATTTGTAAAGCTGGTAAAAGTCTTCACCCTCAGTGTGTTTGCCTGAACGTACCTGAATTTCATTATTATTCCTGAACAAATATAGTCAACAATGTGTCCCAATACTTGTGCCACTCAATATTTGTTGCATCTCGTTTTTGTCTTGTGATGAGTCTGTGTAAAATTTCGCTGCGCTTGTTTGTTCCCCTGCGGAGTTACAGGCCTGCTTTGTAAACACTTGGGTTCTCTTGGTAGCCGGGGGGAGGGGCTGCCCGTTGCAATGCCTGTTGAAAATTGTTGTAGTCTGCCGGCAATTTCCGTGAACCGGAAGATGCAAAATTGGATCTTCTCAGATTAGTATCTGAGACGACCCTATCCCCCACAATACAAAATCTGTCATGTATTAATCTGCACTGTACTTGCTGGTACGAGCTATGCAGGTCAGAGAAAACCTGCACCCTACTGTGCACGGTTACTTAGCCTTCAAAATGACTCCCAATGTGACATGACTTTTTTTTTTTTTTTACCTGATTATGCCTGTTCTCTCATTAGAAGCTTAGATACATCTTAAATATATTACTGTATACTGTGATGGAAAGCCTATCCATCACTGGTTTGGTCTTGTCATAAATAATTATGTGATTGGTGAATTGTGAATATGCTTAAGAAGAATTTTAGATCAATTGCATTAAATGTTTGTAGTTTTTTGTATTCACCTGTGGGGGCAGTAATTATTCTCTATAGATTGTTTACGTGTTGGACCTCTTGATTTGTAGCTCTACATTGAAAACATTGTAGTTCTATATTGAAAAACAGCGCCGTGGGCAAGAGAGAAACAAATATTCTCACCGAATATGGGGTTCACCCTCTTACTGCACAACGTCAGGCCAAAGGGACTTTTTTTGTGCTTTTTGAAGACATGCGACGATTTCAGCCGAAGTTTTTTTAACTACACTTGCATGTCAGTATCTACTTTTGAATGTGTACTGCAACAAGAGCATGTTACATGCCACTCAATACACATTTGCCACGGTTCCCAATCCTTAAATCATGTGACTTATTCGGTCCTCCAGAACCTCAACCAAATGCCATGTAAATGCAATAGCGGCTTTTGCGTTCATCATGTTTTCGGCAGAAATTGACACCAAGAAGACGTTTTTTGATGCCTCACGAAACTCGCAGCTGACCAAATGCAGGGGCTGACGCTTTGATTTGCCCCGATAAGCAGAAAAATGGTCGGCGCTCAGTCGCCGACCTGGCACCAGAAAAACGCCTGATACAGGTGTCTGTGTGGACGAGGCCTTAGTGCGCCCTAGAGCCCAAAAGCAACAATTTCCATAAACATCCATAACATCATAAAACAATGGAGAACACCAGCTTTGTGAGGTTCCTAAAATTGGCATACTGTGAACCACTGAATGCAATCAAACCCAAGCCTTCCCAAAAGAGAAGAGGTTCTAACTTTAGCAAAGAGGGTCAAACCTTCAATGAATGTACTTATCAGGAGCAACTGGTTTCTACATGTATGTAGTGTAATCATTTTAATTAATACATTTTGTGGATCCTGGAAATGTCTGTGATAATACCTGTGTTCACTGTATCTTTCTCCTCTTCTCCTTTTGCTCCTACTATGTGTGTCTTTTTTTTCTCAATCTTTCTTCCAGGTGATGAATATGAATGGAACAGGCCGGAAGATTCTGGTTGAAGACAAACTCCCTCATATATTTGGGTTCACACTCCTTGGTGATTACATCTACTGGACCGACTGGCAACTCAGGAGCATTGAGCGAGTACACAAACACACAGCTGAAAGGGAAGTGATTGTGGACCAGCTGCCTGATCTCATGGGCTTGAAAGCCACCTACGTACACACAACGTTTGGTGAGTTGGGCATCTAATAACGTACATTATCCACCAGTAACAAAAGCAACCTTTGCGAACCTCAGATGACACGTCAGTCTAAGACTAATTTGAGTCGTATTGCCACAGGTAGAAAGGATTTTCTGTGGCGTTCAGTTTTGCATTTTGCGGCAATGAGTCTTTTGCTGTGTGTTCTCTGATGGCCTATTAAGGAGGCGTGCATGGGGTGAGAGGGGTTGTCCATGATGCAATAAAGCTTCTTCAGCATTCTGTTCTCAGACACCTCCCCCAGGGTTTCCAGTTTGACACCCAGAGCCGAACCAGCCTTTTTAATCAGCTTGTTCAACCTGTTGGCATCAGGTGCTTTCACTCTACTGCCCCAACACACAGCTGCAAAAAACACCACCCCATCTACCACAGAGTGATAGAACATGGTCAGCATTTTCCTACACACTAAGCCATCTCAGTAGGTAAAGCCGGCTCTGCCCTTTCTTGAAAACAATGTCAAATGCTCATGGACCAATTTGCAGTTACCTGTAGACCTCAGCCACCTCAACACCAGTCCCTCTCCTGGTGACTGGGGTGGGAGGTGGAGCCTGTTTCCTAAAGTTCACAACCAGTTCCTTTGTGTTCGTGATGTTTAGCTGTAAATGGTTTAGCTCACACCACTCAACAAAGCTATCCACCACACTCTATATTCATCCTCCCGCCCATCCCTGATACAAGCCACAATGGCAAAGTCATTAATGTGTTTCTGATGCATCCTCAGTTTGAAGCATAAATGACAGAAGAGGTTCAGTAGATAAAGGGTGTAGGACATTGGTGAGGCATTTTAAAGTATATTTCAACATTACCTGTCTGTGTTGCAGTAATCACAAAGCCAAGCCAATGCAGGCGAGGGGTTGCTTGGGGAAATGGGGAGCTGTCTGCCTATTAATAATTGAACACTCCACCTTAGTTGATGTTGGGAGCCTGCATCCAGACTGTTTTTGTTTTCCATTTGCCTTCAAGGGGATTACAAGACTGAAATAACACAATCCATTGCCACCCACCCCCTCTCTCTCAGGTACAAACCCATGTGCTGAAAATAACGGAGGCTGTAGTCACCTGTGTCTGTACAAGCCACAGGGTGTGGCTTGCGCATGTCCCATTGGCCTAGAGCTCATCGCTGACATGAGCACCTGCATCGTGCCAGAGGCCTTCCTGCTCTTTTCCCGCCACACTGACATCAGACGCATCTCCCTAGAAACCAACAATAACAACGTAGCTATCCCACTGACTGGTGTCAAGGAGGCATCTGCTCTTGATTTTGATGTCACAGACAACCGCATCTACTGGACTGACATCACACTGAAGGTGAGGAGTAAAAAGGAGTGTGAATGCTCACACACTTGCATTGCCTGTTCTCGACTGGTTGGCTGGCTCTCTGCCCAAAGCATGGTTCAATAATGGGATCCCCTGAGATACAAGTTTGGAAATAATTGATGGCTGATTTAGTTATTTATTTATTTATTTCCAGCAACACACCACACACCCCCACCCCACCCCACCCCACCCCACCCCCACTGCCCGGCTCACCCCACCCCCCCTGCCTGGCTCACCATTCTCTCCTGCTTGTTCTGTCTTGCACAGTTTCTTTCTCTTTCGCAGTTTCTTTGAAGCTCTCTCATATTCCTCCAGTCTCATTTTTCTGTTTTTATTTGTAGAAGGATTGATTTTTTTCAGTATTAATAGTCTGTTGTTAATGTTTACTATCTCAGAATTATCTAAATGAAATGTGTTAGAACTGCATAGTTTTATATAGGTTCATGTGACTTGCTATAGATAGCCGTAGTCTCCAGTGACGCCTAAATAAGCCACTTAATGCTTAGCCATGTCATTTGTGTAAATGTCTGAAAAGAGGTTGCAGATTTTTCCAGGAATTAGTAAAAATGAATGCCGTCTGTCTTGGTGTTTTTAAAACGGTTTGAAAAAGCCTCTGTCTTTTGCGGGTATAAAAGTAGTTTTAACCTTCCTTAGCTTAATGGGGATTGAAGATTTTTCTGTTACTACATTGTTTGTCTGTGTGGACTTTTATTCTGCAAATTGTATGCACGCGTGCACACTCATGTGACCTTGCTTTGGGTCTTCCAGCAGGTGCACCTACCACAAATCCTTTGTCAAGGGTTTTGTTTTTCATTCCTCTAACGAGGCATCTGGGGGCCCTCCTGTACACTAGACTAAACCCACACCTTGAATGTGTTCCCTCTTTGTGAAGTAGAAGTGATAAGTGCTTAGAGTGGCCTTTTTTTTTATTTCCCTCTTGGAAGACTGCACCATTTAGTCATTATGCACCTGTACACGAGTGCCTGATGTTAGCTTGTAAACTAAATTGAAAGGCAATGGCAATGAGTCAACAAGCAGCTGTATCATAAACTATAGTCAAAGCAGTCACATCTGAGAAGAGAAGCATTTCTTTTACTCTTTATTATTAATGACTTATATTGTTTATTTTGTTCTTTCTTGTCCTACAACAGACCATCAGCCGGGCATTCATGAATGGCAGTGCTCTGGAGCATGTGGTGGAGTTTGGCCTGGACTATCCAGAGGGCATGGCAGTGGACTGGCTAGGCAAAAACCTGTATTGGGCCGACACAGGCACCAACCGCATAGAGGTGGCAAAGCTGGACGGCCAGCACAGGCAGGTCCTGGTGTGGAAGGACCTGGACAGTCCACGAGCACTGGCACTGGACCCTGCTGAAGGGTGAATTTGAAATTTCTAGCTTGATTAGAGTGGTCACTGTTCATTATTGCAGCAATACGTTCTTTTTATTTTTTTGCTAATACTACATGTTTGAGTGAGCGAGAGAGAGGGACCAAACAATTTGTGGAATGCAATATGCATTATTGTAGTATCTGCCAGTAAATTAAATTAGAAATTTTGATAGACACAATTTGTAACTTCAAATATACATGTTTGAGATCTTTGTAGTGTGGTTTACTGCAATTTCAGTGATGCTCTCTAAAATGAATGCAACCACGATTTATAATTCAGGTTGCAACAGTCATGTTACAATTAGGGGTAAAATCAAGTAATTATGTCGGGTGTAGTCTGTTCAGTATTAGTCATTAATGTTAATGAAAATACATGTTTTTGTATGTATGTATTTATGTTTACCGTATTTTTCGCCGTATAAGACGCACCGGAAAATAAGACGCACCCAATTTTAAAGGAGGAAAATCTAGGAAAAAATTTTCTTTCGTATCTTCGGATCACATGCGTGCCGAACCGTGGAGAGGGGGGACAAGGCGCGCTATAGGAGGGAGAGAGAAGCCCGAACACACACAGCCTGGCCGTGCAGGGAGGGTCAGAGAAGTCTCCACAGCCCGCAGTACATGCCACAAATCCAGCCTGCAGCACACACAGCATAAAGAGAGGACTGCGAGCAAGCACCACACAAAGTTAGGGGCAGTTTTAATGCAGGCAAAATGTGTATTTGTCGTATAAGACGCACCAACCCCCCCCCCCAGTTTTGGGGAAGAAAAAGTGTCTTATATACGGTACTTGTCTCTTGAAAGTTAGTTTATATGGGCAAAATATTAGTTTTTGTTACTTGCCGTTTAGCCATTCCAAACAAGTTAACTGTGCTTTCTGTGCTTTTTGGTTGGCTTTGATGTCCAAAAAAAGGGTGTTTGCGGTTTACTGTTGTTCAGGTTATTTAATGTTGCTGAGGGGCCCATAAAATATTCTATAAAATGAAGTTTCAAAGATTTAAGGCCAACTACATCCCAACTGCAAAGGATCACTTCAGGTTTAAGCTAATCATTTTTGTAGTGTTGGTATGTGTTCATTTCTATTTAGCACTGCTCAAGTCTTCTCTCTATGTTGACCCTCACTTTGTTGATTGTATATGGGTTTGACATGTACTTACCATTGTCAGTGCCCTGAGGAAAGTAAATATTGTGGCATTTGGGCAAAGGCCTGTGTTCTTTCATCAGAAATATGAAGACTCCGTAGTCATCACTGTGTTGTTTCTTTATCTTTTCTATAGTTTTATGTACTGGACCGAGTGGGGTGGCAGGCCCAAGATCGACCGAGCAGCCATGGATGGCACAGGCCGCATAACCCTGGTGCACAACGTGGGACGTGCCAACGGACTCACCATTGACTATGCCGAGAGACGTCTCTACTGGACAGATCTGGATACCACGCTCATTGAATCTTCCAACATGCTTGGTGATTGCTGGCTACTTTTTTATGCTTGACTGTTGTCTTTTATTTATTTATTATGCTGTTTGACCTTTTTAAATGTTGCTGGGTAGTTTTTCATTAATATCTATAATCTCTACATATTGTGTAGGGATTTCAGTTCATTATGGGTTATTCACACTACTTCTGTTTCTTTTTTCCTTTTACACTTATGGTAATGTGAGCCTCATTTAATTATTAGCATACATAAAGCCAGTATTTTAACCAGTTGGTTCTGCTATGGTGCTAGGTAATAGTGGATGGGGGTGCTAGAGCCTTCAAAAGGGAGTTAAAAAGCCGGAAACTGAAGCTGTTGGCTCTAACATGCTCGGAGTCTGGAATTCTCCCTTTGGCTCTGTGTATACCCTAATCAATCAGTGGTGCCGAACGACTTTTATAATGATTCCAGGTTATCATATGATTGCCGTTACTGTGTTAAAAGCAGTGACTGAGTTTCTTTATACCAACCACTGTGTATGTTTGCAAGCTTGTATTTTTTTTGTCAGTATCCTAACACTTTCTTCCTCCTTCTTAAGGTCTTGAGCGTGAAGTGATTGCGGATGATCTACCTCACCCGTTTGGCCTCACACAGTACCAGGACTATATCTACTGGACAGACTGGAGCCAGCGCAGCATTGAACGGGCCAACAAGACCAGCGGTCAGAATCGCACACTCATTCAGGGCCACCTGGATTATGTGATGGACATCTTGGTGTTCCACTCATCACGACAGGGTGGCTGGAATGCCTGCGCATCCACCAACGGCCACTGCTCCCACCTTTGCCTGGCCGTGCCAGTCAGCAGCTATGTGTGCGGCTGCCCAGCACACTACTCTCTCAATAATGACAACAAAACCTGCAGTGGTGAGTACCTGATAAACTCCTCATAGACATCTGAACCAGGAAAGGATTGACACTTGACTATTTTGCCTTACAGTGGTTGAGAACAAGAAGTTTATTTTAGGCATTTTAGACCGTCAGTTGGCAGTCATTTAACTTTTTTACTCAGCCCCCAGCTGTTACCAAAAACGCCATTGGATCTTTCAGTTGACATAAATGGACATGTTGCCCTTTTTGTGTTGCCATGGCACATGGATATTGCTTGAAATATATCAGGTGTGTGTTGCCTAGAATGCCAGGCTTCAATTGTCAATAGGTCTTGAGCCTATATCAGAAAAAATGTGGATCGGATATCGAACGGGGAACAAAAAGAATGAATCAAATCCAGTCCTGTGACAAGTTTAGCCTGAACTAACACAACCTGACATTGTATTGCCAGTAATAGCTGTACATGGCAATATGGTTTTATTTTTTCTCATTTTAGTTCTAAATGATTAAAAATATATAATTTACTACAAACAAATGGTAATACAAATATAAATTCAGCTAAATTTCCAGTTTCATTTCAGTCTACTAAAAGCCCTATGCTGCCCAAACGCCCTGCACCTTCTGGCAATGCAGCTCAGCATCTCGGGCAGGAATTACAGGCCGACGGCCATGGTTCGGAGGGGGCGGATTTCATGTATTTTTTTATTTTTAATAAATTGAACTTTAATAAGTGTAAAAATGTAGGAGTAATCACCAATCATTTGTACAGTTCAATAATTTACTGTTCATCCGCCTGCGAGTTGTGTTGTATTTATAATTTGCACTAAAATACATTTATTATATATTGCCATAAAATAAAATATTGTATCTGCTGTTTCCATGAATTTGGTTTTTGCCAAAATTATTAGTTCGGTTCTAAGAACAAATGACTGAATTTGAAACACTTTAATTTCATTTTAAATTCTGCTTAATACATTACCCTTAATGAAAATGTTAAAAGAGAGAGCGTGAGACAGAGAGTAAGAGGCAGCGAGAGAGGTTTAAATACAGGCGCTCTGGCCGTTCTGGAGAAGTATTAAAATGGGTGTTTTAAGGCATTTGTTTTGACCAACACAACGTGTTTTTTCACTATGCGAAGGTGCTCTTGGAATGTTAACCCTGCAAATAGCAGGGGATTACTGTATATTTCTTCTTGAGGAATAATAGTGTTTGAGCAGTTTAACTATGATGGTCGCCTTTTCGTTTATCTTAAGTGAAGGGCTTCAGTTGAAAATATATTTTAGAAAGTGTAGAAATCTAATAATTATCAACTCTGTATCGGATTAAGCTGAATGTTTTTTATGGAAACACAATATCGTGCCATCTTTAGTGTTACCAGAAGTTTTTTGTGCAGACTCTTTCCTTTACAGCTGAGGGTTGCTTGTGTGAGGTAGTGAGGTTTGTGCTGGCTCAGGATGCATGAAGGAAGGCGGAGCATGCAGCTCTGGAGCTAAGAGAGGCCCTTGCAAGGGTAGCACTGGGCTCCAGGCTCTTTTACTGGACACAGAGAGAGTTCGCTCCCTGCCTGCCTGCTTCTCTGCAGGCTATTTTCTTTTTAAAGCTCTCGCGGTTGGCCAGACCACTGCCAAGTTGGCAGGCGTTGGGAAACCAAAGCCTGGTTAAGGCCGCCCTCAGCTCTCTCGCCATGTCTGACATCGTAAAAACACTTCAGAATCACACCGAGACTCTCCTATGGGAGGCTCCGCATGGGGTGCTTGTGCATCTGCCCTTGATGTGTTTGTGTTTTTTAGTAATGGCCACCATGGAGACTGTTTGCTCTCTTTACTCCCAGCGCTTCTTTCCTGATGTAGAGGTGACTCGGTAAACGTACTGACAGCTAGAGTTTTTTAATTCATTTCAAAGGGGTTAAATCAATATACATACCATTGCAGTATGTGCTATAAATCCTTTGTTGTTGACCAATGTTACAATGTCACTTTCTTAACTCTGTTTCCTTCTTCATTCCTCAGCGCCTACCTCCTTTCTACTATTTAGCCAGAAAACAGCTATCAATCGCATGGTGATGGACGAGCAACAGAGTCCTGACATCATCCTGCCAATTCACAGCCTTCGCAACGTCCGAGCCATCGACTATGACCCGTTTGACAAACAGCTGTACTGGATAGATTCGAAACAGAACGTCATTCGACGCTCCCAGGAGAACGGCAATCAGGTACGCACCACAAGAAGTGCACAGTGAGTGTGTACCAATAAGCTCATGTCAAATTAATTAAATTTAATTCATCACATTCAATACATACATCTTAATCCCAGCGAAGCACTCTAGTAATGCGCTGCACATTTTTTGCATTTCCTTGCTTTAATTATAAGGCCTTGATAGTTGATAGTTTGCAAATAGTGGCAGTAATAGTACGCATAAGTCAATCAAATAGATTTCTGTTCAGTATATCTGAGTCACAGACTGGCCATTCTCTGCCCTCAGAGTATGACTGTGGTGTCCAATTTGGGGGGTGGGCACAACCTGGGCCTGCAGCCGTTCGACCTGAGCATTGACATCTACAGCCGTTTCATCTACTGGACCAGTGAGATCACCAACGTCATTAACGTTACCCGTACTGACGGCACACGAGTAGGAGTGGTCCTTCGTGGAGAGCACGACAAACCAAGAGCAATCGTGGTCAACCCAGAGAGAGGGTGAGTAGTTTCCAGGATCCTTACCTGCCATGCATCAAAAATATGCTTTAAACTCTCGTGGCTCATTTGATGCTTTTTAGTACTCAGATCAAGAGAACAGTGGCTTGTTTTCCAGAATGATTCTAAGTTTTTTTTTATTTATATCATTTGGTTGTTTAGCTATATACAGTAATAGTTATGCATTTCTTGGTTTTACATCTACTAGTAATTTATGCAAAAAGGCTTTTTATTTGATGATGGAATGTGTTTAAGGTCATGTTTTGGTTCTCTTTTGGAATGAAGCCTGTGAGGAAAGAGGAAATATTTACAAGAAAACAGTTTTTTTTTACTATTATCTTGTAGGCTGTAAATTTTCTTTTAAAATTGGTTAGTTATAGGTTGACAAATAATAACATGCTTTATATTGGCATTTATCATGGAATGCTTTTGGAGGAATAAAGCTACTGAAGGAAGGAAATATTTACTTAAACATTGCGTGGTATGTCTGGCTTTGTATTTTAGGTTGTTGCTAGAACTATGCGTTGGCATAAATCTGGCAATGCAATATGCATCATGGTACAGGACTTACAGATCAGTATGTAAGGTATAATGTATAGTGCAATTATTTAAAAACGAGGCCTGAAAGGCCATATTATATGGACAGAAGTATTGAGGGATGTTAATTACACTACACATAGACTTTTATATAGAGTTGGTCCCCAATTGCAGCTGCTCTAATTTTCTAGACTTTGCGCACAACAAGAAAACCATGCAATTATTCGCAATAATTTTTTTTTTTGTCCTTGCCCACCATACAAACAGATTGAACAAGGAAGTACAGAATATACACTCCTTGTGCAATTTGTGTAAACTCATTTTACCAAAGTGAAAAGCTATATAATATCAGTTATGTTACTTGTTTTACTGTTTTAGCTGACAGTGTGCTGACTCATCAACAGGTACATGTACTTCACCAACCTGCAGGACCGCTCTCCTAAGATTGAACGAGCAGCTCTGGATGGCACCGAGCGAGAGGTGCTGTTCTTCAGTGGCCTGGGCAAGCCTGTTGCCCTGGCTATCGACAACGAAATGGGGAAACTGTTCTGGGTGGACATGGATTTGCGACGCATAGAGAGCAGTGACCTGTCTGGTGAGTCTTTGGAGGGAAACACTGCTTTTGTTTTGTCCAAAATAAATGATACGAGCAAATATTATTCCACTTGATTGCTCTGCTACATCAAGTGCATAGTGAGAAATACAAATGAATGATGATGTTCAGCTACTCTTAATTATCGATCCATTCATGTCTGCAAGAAAATAAGGCTTTTCAGCTACCAAACCACAGATCACATGGTTTTCAGGCTACACATTTAAACAATGTTCAATAACTTTTCGTGTTGCTGCATGGTCTTGAATTGCAAAAGCGCTACTGAAGTTATGTTTGGTTCTTTGTGAAGACACATTTATGTAGACCTTAAATATTCGTCATTGAGTAACTCCCCATTTTATAATTACGTGTCAGAAGTGTTGAAATTGGCGGTCGCACGCTGAAACCTTTTTTATGAGCATATACATCATGCAGGTCATGCAGCGATTGTTTGCATTGGCTCAAGTGGCTCAGATCCTTCAACCTTTCTGAAGGCTTAGAGGCTGTCCATGAGTGCATACTATAAATATAGCAGTTTAAGATGATCAGTAGGGTCAGCGGAAAAGAAAATAGACCAGGGACTAGATATACAAAAGCTGTCCAAAGAAAAATTTGCGAAGTATCTTAAGACAAGAAGTTCTTAAGAATGCGTTCAAATTTGATTTTTTAAAAAAGAACATTTTGTTAAATGTATATAAGTTAAAGCATGTCATATTTACAGGATACAATTCACTTAAGACAATACAAATTAGTAAAGGGGGGGTTAAATAAGTAAGGTGGGAGGGGCAACAAAAAAAAAAAGGCAAAATGGCAATTTAAGAGAAAAAATATGGCTGTGATCATGTTTTTCTTTCTTCTTTAAGATTTTATTTTTTGAGACTTTTGTGAAACTGGCCCCAGGGCTTTTTTTTTTCCTTCCTTCAATGAGCAGGATCTCTTTGATAAAGAGTGCTTGGCCCACTGCCTCATGCACAGCACATTCCCTGCACACGCGCACACGCGTCCATGCAGCACCAGCTGGAGTAGGGCTGCAGTGATGGGAGCTGGAGCTCCGGTATAGAGGCTTCAAAGAAAATATACACTGTTAACAAGCCATCATGCTTGGCTGCCCTTTGGTTCCCTCATCCACCCATGGAATGTATTTTGCAGTCAGGGTATTCAAGAAGCGAAAGCATCAGCCCACCCCAAATGCCCTCTAGAGCCCCTGACTTAGTGTTTGACCTTAAGCTGTTGTATGGATGAGTTTTCCTGCCGTTTACACTCCGTATACAGATTTTATGTACAGTGTAATAATGTAGCTGTTGTATTTGACATGTAGTATGTAAATGTACATCAGCAATGTTGTTAGCTTGCAAACATAATCTTTTTCCCCTTTTAAACAATCCACATCTGACAAACATGGTTTGATCCATTTTTTGTCTTTTAGCTAGGATTAGGGTTGAGCTACAAATACTGTTTTCCTTGTTCACTTATCTCACAGCAGAGTAGTGCGTTTTAGCCACTATGCCAGGTCAATTGTGTCTCTTGTGTTCAGTTGTACAACGGTGAAACAAACAAGACAGTAACTAGATTAAAGGCTTATTGCAGCAAACGACACCTTGCAGCTGCTCAAATTATTTCTGCATAGTTTGTTGTTGGTCTGTTTTGTGCTGCTGTAGTTAAAACCTGCTATGGTTTTAAAAGTAAACTGTTTTACAGAGTTTAGTGCAGGCAGGAGAAAATAAGTGAAAAGCATATTTAACTAGTTTGAATGGAGAAATCAGTAGTTTGCTTTTCACAATGTATCCATAGTCCATGAATTGCTGAAGTGCTCCTCCCCTTTTGTGAGGTCTGGCCATGATTCAGACACATTTTAGTCATTATTCTCATCACGCAAAAATGATTTCCCCTCTGCTGTAGCACATTACAACCTTACGCAAATGCTCCCCACTGCCAAAACACTGTAAATCATTCTTTTGCTTGAGCTTTACTCACTTTCCCGGTTGGTTAATCGTTTTTGTCTCTCTCTGCTTTCCGCACATGCCACACCTTCCCTTCCACCAGTGGATTGCTTTTTGTTTCTCCCTCTGTCTTTCCTGACCATTACCTTCTTTCTGTTTCCCTGTTACCCCACCTTTTCCCTCAGGGGCTAATCGGATTGTAATCGAGGACTCTAATATCCTGCAGCCTGTCGGCCTGACTGTTTTCGGAAATCACCTCTACTGGATTGATCGACAGCAGCAGATGATTGAGCGAATAGACAAGACAACACGTGAGGGCCGCACCAAGATCCAGGCCCGCATTGCCTCTTTGACAGACATCCATGCCGTTCATGAGCTCAATATGGAAGAGTACAGTGAGTTCTGAATCTATTAATCAGAGGGATAGATGTGTGTTCCTGCCTCCTTTTGTCTTTGATGAGCTTATAATGTGGTTTTGGAGCGCATGACTCATTTTGACCATCAGGGCAGTCACAGAGCAAAAGTTTATTTAATAAATTGTTTTTGCCTCTTGAGGCTAAGCACTTGATTTCATCAATAAACAAGATGCCATGAGCGAAGTGTAGTGTTTGGTTGGAATGTAGATACTCAGTGTTTCAGACAAAGACTAAACTTAGCCGTAGTTATAAAACAGCCGATTGTGAGTCCTTATTAAAAAGATATGTTTAACCCAGACTTGACTAGATAACTTTGCATGCTTTATTCGTTTTCTGATAAACCCTGGCATACTTTTCTAATGTGTATTTTTTGGAATGTGTGTTTTCCAAACATCAAAGCCCATTTTGTTTTGTGACATATAAACATACACTGTACTGCCTCCTTAAATGATCCAGACATCTGCTCTAAGGAAATGAATTTCTTATGTGAAAACCCAGACCAGTCTCTGGGAAAACCATCATAATTCTTCCAAACTGAGTACATGCAAAACCATAGGAAACTTAATGCCACACTCCCTGTTTTTCCAGATAAACACCCCTGTACTTCTGACAATGGTGGCTGCTCCCACATCTGTATTGTTAAAGGAGATGGAACCACACGCTGCTCCTGCCCTGTTCACCTGGTCCTTTTGCAAGATGAGCTTTCATGTGGAGGTACTGTCACCCTTCTTAATAAGCTGCATTTTGCCCAAAAGTACATTTCATAGCATTTATCAGCTGACTATTTTTAAACAGCTGATAGCCCCAGAGGCTTCATGTCAAAATTCTAATATTTTTACTGATGATACCAAATCTGTGGACCATCATGTGTTTGTTTGAGAAGCACTTGTAATTTAGGAGTCACAAGAACCCTTGTGTTATTAAACCCTTTTTGCTCCCACAGAGCCTCCCACTTGTTCACCGGTGCAGTTCTCATGTGCTTCGGGTGAGGTTGACTGCATACCACAGGCGTGGCGCTGTGATGGATTTGCAGAGTGTGATGACGAGAGTGATGAGCGTGACTGCCCTGTGTGCTCAGATGAAGAGTTCCAGTGTGACAGCAAGCAGTGTGTAGACATCTCTTTGCGCTGCAATGGAGAGATCAACTGCCAGGATCGCTCAGACGAGAACAAATGTGAAGGTACAGCTTCTTGGCTTTTGTTCCTGTGGCAGATTCTGATGGGATTGATAGTCATTTAATTTCTGCTTAAACATATCAGCTTGTCTGAAAAGCTAACGTACATGTTACAGCATTACAAATGTGTTGCTTTGGAGCTTATATAAGGCAACATTTGTAATATAAATTATTTTCCCTCGCACACGATCGCTTTGTGTGTTTATTTATTAAACATAGAGCCTACTTTGTCATGTTATTGCTTAACAAACTCTGTCGACAGTACCCTCACTACCATTTTGTAAGCTTACTAACAGCACTTTTAGTAATCTAACGGTGTTGTGTCTCTCTCCAAGTTTATTGCCCTCAGGACCAGTTTACCTGCAACAGTGGCCAATGTATTGGCAAACACAAGAAGTGTGACCATAACATGGACTGCATGGACAACTCTGATGAAATTGGCTGCTGTAAGAACACCTCTCAACTTGAAGACATTCAATACAATGTTACTGCGTTTTACTCAGTCTGTTGTTGTTGTATGGTCTGGCACTTAATTGGAAAGTTTGAGTTTATATTTTTTATATTCTTTATAAATTCATTATCTCACTCAGACCCCACCGAAGAGCCTTCCCCCCAGCCCACCAACACTATTGGCTCCATTGTTGGAGTTGTGATGACGCTGTTTGTCGTGGGCGCCATCTATTTCGTGTGTCAGCGCGTACTGTGCCCACAAATTAATGATGATGGTGAAACCATGACCAACGACTTTGTAGTGCACGGGCCATCCTCTGTGCCACTGGGCTACGTACCGCATCCCGGCTCTCTCTCAGGCTCTTTGCCAGGTAACACCATCAAGGATAGCTTCAAGTGTGAAAGACAGCAGAATGTGTGTTTTCCCCGCTCATGATATGTTTTGCATGTTTGTATATGGTGTGACTCCAGTATATAAGGAGTTGTGCATATAGGGCCGGGCTTCGTCATGTTAACGTTTTTGTGATTTTAATTTAGTCTCCAGCATTTTCTTGTATATCAGGTTGCCTGGTGCTTCACGTATGTCCCATACACTGTCTTGCAGGCATGTCTCGTGGGAAGTCAGTGATTGGCTCATTGAGTATAATGGGCGGTAGCAGCGGACCTCCATATGACCGGGCCCATGTAACAGGAGCTTCTTCCAGCAGCTCATCTAGCACCAAGGGCACTTACTTTCCTCCTGTAAGTAAGAAATCAGCTTTAAATGAGCTATTTCACATACACTCCACATATATTGAACAACCCAGTTACCCTCACTCTTCTTTTATAATTCCCTTGTTAACTTATTGCTGGGTTTTGTTTTTTTTACTGCTTGCAATTATTTGAAATTATTTCGTAGTTTTCGTAGACTTGGGTTTAGGCAAACCTTTTTAATACTTATTAGAATTTGCTCCTTTTTCTTATATTCAATTCTCATGTTTTCTTATGTTCACACCAGTGCAGTTGCTTTTGTATTAAAAAAAAAAACATTATTAAAAAATGTTGTCAACAATAGAACAGTGTAAGTGTAAGCATTTTACAGGTGCAACTGGCTTTCCTTTGCAGTGTCATTCTGATTTTACCCTCCCATACAGAAATGGCACCTGTCTGTGACCATTATATAAATGGGTTTCTTCCATTTGAGCACCCTGATCCTCATTTTTGCTGCTGTGCCAAATGCTCTGATTCTTTTGTTAATGCCTATTTATATCCACAGTCTGTTTAATGTCATCTCTTTTAGAAGTAGAGTGGACTCCGGTGTTTGCAAACTTAAGAACCTTCAAAAGTCCCAAACAGAACTTAATTGATGCTATAAAAAATACGTTCCCATGTGAAACACGATTGTTTGAAAACTTTGTTCAAGATATTCTTATTTCTCCTGTGTCCATCACTCCCTGATTTCTATTCTTTCTGCAGATCCTGAACCCTCCTCCCTCTCCTGCTACAGTGCGGTCTCAGTACACAATGGAGTTTGGCTACTCGTCCAACAGTCCCTCCACACATCGCTCATACAGGTAGTGAATGACGACTTTCTATGACTTAACCATGTTTGACAGGGTGACCCCATTTTTCGGATTCCAAACACTGCTACATGTTGTAAAGACACAAAAATGAATCCAAATGTTGCCATCAGTTTTCGTGAAGGCATATCCATCTGTGCTGTGAGCAGAAAAGTTGATTGAAGTGGAATATAAATAAGAAAGTTTGTGAATAGATGGCAACTTTTCAGTTGATCATATTACTTACTTTATTGATGTGTTCCTGCTCTGTCCAAAACTATAATATGCCTTTACGTGTTTATTTCTATGAAATAATACAGATTACATTAGGTTAGATTAGTCATAAAATAAAGTACACGTTATGTCCTGCTACAGACATTGCACAAATAACATGATAAATAATATGACATTGCTGTGCAAATATTCAGAAATCATCTACCCTTCATCATCAAATCCATTTTTTTGGATTTTTATTTGTATTTATAGTTGTTGCCTTTATTTTGTATCCCTCACAAAACCAATGAAATGCAATTATGAAAAAAATGTATATGTCCAGAAAAGGAAATGTCCATGTATATACACTGTATATATTGCCATATATTTAGTGATATGGATTGGACGAAGAATGATGATATATATACCCCAATTATTTTACTGAATAGAATGTAAGTATTTGAAGTACACGGTGACAGGTAGGAGGTAGTACTGTTTAAAATTTGCACTGTACCGCCTATAGGCACAAAGTGAACAGTGCAGTAGTGCAAATAATGCTTAGTATAAGTTCAGCAGAAATAATACTTTAATAATAATACTATGATACTTGAATTATTATTAAAGTAGTATTATTTAAGCTCAGACTGTGTTTTTTTTTTCCTGCACTAAAATAAGTCATGCACACCAAACTAAGCCATTGAGACATAAAACTGTCTATAGGTTATAGCCCCTCCCCCTACTCAGTCTCAACATGGCCTCAAACAGCCTCAAGGGGGTGCTGTAGTAGGTTATTGCATTTGGCCTTGAAACTCCAGGCATGTTTTTTGCTTAGAATCATAGTCCTAGGTTGACCATTCTGTAATAACCTCTCAAATACTTTGCCAAGAAAGGATAAAGATTTAGAGGCTGCTTATCCATTTTAGTTCATTAAGGGATGCTACAAATGCTAAAAGTTTCCTGTACCTCTGCTTTAGTTTAAAGTTTCATTTAAAAAACTGCATATTTGAGACGGATTATCAGTGGAAACGTTTGGCTAATGCTAGCCATACTTTTGTAGCCATCAAGTCAACCAATCAGATTTCAGCACACTTTTGCCCGGTTTAACATGAATATGTGCATGTGGGCACTTTCTAAATTACCAACCAGGTTTTAAAAGAATTGGGCCCGTAGGCAGGCACTACTGTTTATCAGTAGATTTGGCTGTTTTAAGATATCATCATTTTTATGTTGTGGTAAATTTCAGTTGTGGACACAATTTGATACCTATGATGCACTGCCCCTAAAGCACCTTTGAGTTGAGTTTTGTCAGTAGCTTGGTCCGCTTCTGGTGTATCCAGATTGGGCTCGTTCGCTTTTTAACCTGCAGATAACTGCTTACGGCTGTATTTGTTTCATTGTTGTTTTTATAAGAAGAACCCTGTCCTTTTCCCCCAGCTATAGGCCATACAGCTACCGTCATTTTGCACCTCCAACCACACCATGCAGCACAGATGTTTGTGACAGTGACTACACACCAGGGCGCCGGGCCCCACCAGTCTCCAGTGCTGCAGGCAAGGGCTACACCAGTGACCTCAACTATGACTCAGAGCCCTTTCCCCCACCCCCCACCCCACGCAGTCAGTACCTGTCAGCCGAGGAGAACTGCGAGAGCTGCCCACCGTCTCCTTACACCGAGCGCAGTTACTCACATCACCTCTACCCTCCACCCCCCTCACCCTGCACAGACTCATCATGAGCCCTGCTGGACATGCGTGAAACCCCACCTCACCCCTGTTGGTGTAAATAGCAATTGTGCATATAATGACTTTTTTTTTTAACAAAAAAGAAAAACAAAAACAAAAAAAGTGAGTGACTGATGCTTTAGCTGGAAGGCTGTCCTGTATAAAGCAGGAAATAGTACAAAAAGAAAAGACTTTGGCGTGCAGAGCTGACAAATCCTTGTACATTAAAAAAAAATACATATTTATATATTTTCTATACAGCGTTTAATGGTTATGCCATAGAGCTTTGTATTATTAAAAGAAATTTGTACATTTTTTTAAAAGAAAGATTTATTAAATTCACACAAACATCCATATGTTGCCTTAAATCCAGGAGTTCAGAATCAAGCTACCTTCTCTTAGAGGCTGAAGGATTAGTGAAAATGTGGGAAAGGACTGCGAGTGGTTACATTTCCGATGCCAAATAGGACAAGTGAATGCCATCCTCATGCTCAGGTAGAGGTTGGAGAAGGAAGGCGAACAGCACTCCCTTATGGCTCTCATTGGTACTACACTGGGCAGCTCTGTGCAGCCATTTTGTCTGAAGCTACATGCTACATCTTCTGTCACGAAGAAGCTGGTCCACCTGGAGCACTGCTCCAGGAGAAAAATGGTGGTACATCTTTTTTCCACTTCCTTGTTCCATTCTGTTTTTGTTGATGGGCAGTGTGGCACAACACAGGGAAATTCAAAATCTACCTGGACTGTGGCAATAAGAACAGGACAGAAAATGGTCAAACAGTCAAAAATTGCTGCTGATGCAGGGTCACTTCTGGTGTCCACGTTTGATTATAAAGGTGAGACCGTGACTTAATTTCAGTTCCAGCGGCTCCACAGTCTCCTGCCTGTTTGCCATGTAACAGGGAGACAAGGTGATTCGGATTGAAGTTACTATAGTCTTAAGCACTCAAAGGTTTTTTTTTGTTTTTTTTGGCCTCAATTTTTCATTCATTTCCTTCCTCCCAGCGCAAACATGCCTGACCGCAACCATAGATGAGTCCATGCAGAAGGACACGACCCAAAGTGCATCTCCCCTTATGCTGTCTTTTCTCCCTGCCATCTCCTCATCGGCCATCAGCACTGTTCATCCTTTACTGGAATGGGGGAAAAATATCCAGTACACAATCAAGGACAAGCTTATTGTGCCTGACCAGTTTCTAACGAACTCTTTTACATCAATTTGCATCTCTTTTTTAGAACACTAGTGCCCACGAAACATCAATATTTTTGTACTACTTATTGTGTAGATACCGTATTTATAAGCTATAAAGAATGAAAATCATTGTAAATCTCCATTATATCCTTGCAGTACTTTTACCATTATGCCATGCGGTCACAATATATGCCTCATTCTATTTTTCTATGAAACAAATGACCTGAAAGTACAGAGACAATCCAGAGAACAACGCAAGCCGAAGAACACAAATTCCTGAATGTCCCTGTCCCTGGAAAATTGTGGTGTTCCGAAATCTCAAATGGTCTGATCACAAATAGATCCAGTCTAATGCAAATTCTATAGATACTAAAATCACTTTCTGATCTCCTATTCAGTCTATGATGCAGTATGAATAGAGACTTTCTTCTGTATAGTGTATGATTCTAAAGTGTTGGGTTAGCACTACTCTTTGGTATTTTTAGATGCAGGCATAAGTGTTCATTTTTTTTTTTTAAAGGATTTTTATTTCTTTAATAGCTTTCTTTAAAGAACTTTTGTGGAGTTTGTCTGTGCTGGTTGCCTACTGTCTTGCTCAAAACCCTGGGTTGATTTCCAGTTCTGTTTTATATCAAAGATTGTTCTTTGTTCGTCTTTTGTGTGGAGCTTTCTGTCCACCTCTTTTCCTTTGTCAGATGAGGAACGTACACCAGCATGAATATTCTGTCGTTCTTGCTTTGTAACCTCTGCCCTGTAATGCCTTTTTGACACCTTGAAACAATATTTAGATAAGACTGCAGGCAAGAAAACTTTATGCTGTCATGGTTATCATTGCATATTTGGACTTTACCAAGTGTTGAACTGTCTCGTCTACCTGAACATGTTTGATATTTATTTGGGTCGTTTTACCCTCTGAACCCTAAAACTATTATTAGTAGTAGGGATGCACCAATCATGATTTTTCATGGCAGATGTTTTGGAGGGTGGTGGTTATTAGCCTTTTATTAACTGTTTAGACTGTAGAAGCCAAATTAACATATTTCCAGTGCTTTGTATTGACCAAAGTTACAACATAAATAGCATGTTTTGCTCTTTAATGAGTAAGACTTATTTTAAATTTGTAAACCATGGTCTGTTTAAATATCATAAATCATATAAATAACTACATCAAAAGAGGTGACTGCCTGTTTAATATTAATACATCCTTTTCCTACAACTTTTAGGTACAGATGTTCCAGCAGCTTACAAGCACAGTGCAACTGTGGCTACCTGGCTAATGTTATTTATATCATATATTTGCCACACACTAAGCCAAAATCAAATAATTAGATTTTATGTAATGTAAAAATCTGCTGATTTCTATCCAGCTGATTGATTTTGCATCCCTATTATTGATTTTATGGCAGTTATTCAGTGACTGTTGTGAGTTACACTTAACTATAGTTAAAGGGGTTATATTGGATCCACTAAACGCTGCTCTACTTTTGTCCAAAGTGTCCTCATGTCTGAATTGAATTCCAGTAGATTTGGTTTGTAATCAAACGGGCTTGAGCTGTGCACATAATTTTTTTGTCTTGGACAGTTTTAAACAAATCTATACAATCTCAATCACACTGCTGCCTTTTCTTTGTCCAGCCTCCACAGCATCTACACTGTGTTGACAAAATGTAAGAACAGCATGTGTTACAATCAGATGCACATCAGATCTGCCCTCCCTTCTTTCTACAAGACCTTCAGGGCAGTCACTCCTATACCACTGGTCACATGTCCAAACGGGTCAAACCAGTGTCCTCTCATTCTCCTACTGCACTTTACAGCACCTCGGCTTAGTTACTGATATGACTGCGCGCTAACCTGAAAACACTGTGTGCGTTTGCGTGTGTGTGTGTGTGTGTGAGAGAGAGAGAGAGAGTGTGTTATAATGTCCTTTAAAGATTGGACATTTCATTTGCTGCCGTTATCGCTTTTGTGTATGTAGCAATGTATCATTTTTCAAATTAAGTCAAATGCTGAGGGGTTACCAAAGGTATGAAACACTTTACCATCTCACCTCACTTTCGAGGGTTTCATTTGAATTAAATTTAAAGCCTTTTCTTCATCATATTGTGATTATATTTGGTTTAAAAAGGCCTGGAGGAATGGGGGGGTGTTCATCAAAGTTTGGGTTGGAAGGTGGTGAAATGATGGTTGAAGAGCAAGTTGGTGCCATGGAAGGTTAGAATGTTAAGCACTTTGACTCGGGAACTGGAGGAAGGCGGTGGAGAGTTAAAATGGAGAAGGGAGAACAGTGGGGCCTGTTGTTGATGTACAATTTTTTTTGTCATTCTCATTTTTCATATCATGGTGCTTTACAAGGATATATATTCAAAGATGACCAACATTTGGTTTGTCAAAATTCATTAAATTCCACTAACTACTTTTTGTACATTGATTGCTTTACATGTGAAACATTGTATGAAATGGACGTGTACAGCCCATTCGATAAACTACTATAAGCTGTTGTAACAAATGAAATGTTGATTTTTTTAATAAAAATGAGTGAATTTTTAAACTTGACAGTTTTCTTTCTGCGTGTGTGTCTAAATGGATCAGCAGTGCAGCTGTAATAGCAGAAATGGCAATATTGTGTAATGGGGGTGGGCTGCTGTTGCTAGGTGACGGCTATGATCTGGTGAGGGGCCCATCATGGTTGTCTGTGCATTACTGAATCTGCTGAGGACTCTCACCAAGCCACTTTCAGCAGCAGAGGACACAGCTCAAACAGAAGGACTCGCTGTACTCTCACACACTTTAAGATGGCTGTCAGGTCCTGCTTTTGTAGGAGAGACAAAAAAACGGCTTTAAACAGAGGACACAGTCTCGAGCATATGTGTGTCCCTCATAGGGGAGAGGGGTGAGTTGTGCCAGTGGCTTTAAAGTGAGGCCATGGCAGTAATGCTTCCAACTAAATTATGCACATATATTTCAGGATGTGGTGCATCACTGAGAACAATCACTTTGGATCTGAAATATATTATTTGAGACTTCTAGCTTTCTGAAAAAGAGTGGTCTCATGGCACAACTTGCCCCCGGTGTGGGGTAAGTGCCATTGGAGTGAATACATCGGGGTAAATTGTGCCATAGATTATTAAAGTAAAACAGTAGATTTTGATCTAAAACTGTAATTCTATATAAAAGCTAGACAAATTCAATACAAAATTGCTCATTTAAGGTTATTTCACAACATTAAAGGCCAAGAACTCCCCACATTGTGCCTATTAAATTAGCTCTACCAAGAGAAGTTGCTTCAGGAGTGTGGCATGACATAGTGGTGTGCTTTAAAGACCATAAACCAATCATGTCCTAGAAAAGATTAAATGATTCTTAGCAATATTAGCATTGTTAGCATATCTCTTAATGTGTCCCTTATTGAGCCATTGTAGCTTACATTCAGATTTACATAAGCTGAAGCAATGTGCTCTAAATAAGTACCCAACTTTGCTTCTCTGCCAACTATCTCCATGGTGATAACTGTTAATGAGCATTTCCTGGGGAAATAATTAATGTTCCCTATTACTTTTTCCCTATTTCTTTTTTATTTATTTATTTGTTTGTTTGTTTATTTACATCATTTATCAGACGCTTTTACCTAAAGCGACTTTCATTGCCTAGCTACAGGGGGCAGTCTCTACCTGGAGCAACTTGGGGTTAAGGGTCTTGCTCAGGGACCCAAAGGTGGTGCTGAAGGTAGGATTCGAACCCATGACCTCTTGGTCCGGAGGCAAGTATTTTTAAGTGCGCACTTAACCCAACCAGCTTTATCCTCTTTGTTCGGAGCGTGAAACATTGCTGCTAATGCCTTTATATGTTCTGCCAGCTTGTTCTCCATATGTTCATCAAAGGCTTGATTGGCAAGTCATTATTTTATATCCTGGTCTTGTTTCTTTTCATCTGTCTTTTTCTTCTCCATGTATCGTTTTAATGCCATCCTGCATGTTAATCTGCCTCGCCCCCTGACGAATGGACTTCCCCTTCTCCACTTCTTTTACCGCTCTGTCCATGTCCTCTAGAGGAGTGAAAGCCCTGTCTTCTTTTTATAACTGTATTTTTGGTATAAAATTAAAATAAGTTTATAATAATTAAATTTAAAATATGGCACATTGGCATTTTGGAAAAAATGCATCATCCAGCAGTTTTGAGCTAACATCATGCTAGCTGTATAGACCCAAAGCCCTAAAACATGTGTGAAATGTTTTCAAACATGTCAGTAACTTTTCAGACAGAACAATCAAAAAACCTTGATTATTGATTGATATTTTAATTTGAAAGGCAAACAAAAAGTTTTTGAAATTAAAGGTGCTTCACTCTAGTGCAATTTTTGCAGGAGTAAAATGGCTGACTCTTCAAAAATGTGTGTTCACATGAACAATTTTTTCTATGATTCCCTAGAAACAGGGGGTCACAACTTCCCCTCTTGGCACAAGAGACCTCACTTGTAACCCCCCACTTTCACGCGGATCAGCAATCGCGGATTCAGTCCATGGCGGATTTTCAAACCTGTAGCTGACTGTGACATTCGGGCCTCCTGCGCCACATAAACAACCAGCACGAGGATGAGGGGGCGTGGCCGACGAGGCCCGGATGTCACAGTAAGCTGTTCTCAGGGGCGGGAGGTTTGAAGTAGTCAATCCGAGAAAATTATTTATTTCTCTTTGCTGCTGATTGGCTGCTGCCATGTGACGCAGATGCAGTCCAGAATTTTCCCCACGGAGCGTCTCGAGTGTTCTCCTGTTTTTCGTTTTGTTCTTCTTAAAGCCCTGTATTTTATTACTGTAAATTAAGTGCATTTATTACTGTATTTACCTGCTTATAGCAAAGAAAAGGCGCTGCATGAATTCCAGTCCAGGCTATACAGGGGTAACATCGCTATTGACATTCTAACACTGCGGGAGACAGCAGCTCAGTGTAAAATGTACAGTGCGGATACGCGGTTACCATCAAATTTTCTTTAAGGCTAATTAATTTAAGATTAAATTAAAGTGCATTGGGAGCATATTTAGGGGTTACACTATAAAAATAGGCATTTCTCTACATCACGGCAACGCAGTTTTTCACTATACTTTTAAAATAATTCAGGTCAAGTCCCATTAGCAAATAAAGACTAGATCTACAACCTATTTCAGTCCCTGACTGAAAATGAAAGGATGTAGATATTAGAAGGGTCAGGGTTAGGACTGCTGCTTTACTGCTACTGTGTTCTTTCTTACAAATAAACTGCAGCCTACTCTGCCTGCTATATCATTACCGATTTAGTCCTTTAGCTGACATCCCTGGCTGCTGGATTCTCCACCCTCACTCTACTGCCTGTGAGCTTGCTGTGTTTTCCTCACAGGTAATAATGCAAAAATTAATGCAAAAAAATTTGGCATGGAGTACTTTTGTTTGGACAATTCTCTCTCCAGTTCCCTTTCCTGTGGCTCCACTACTTCAGTACACGGCTGCTGAACTTTTTCAACAGTTCCACTCTGCTCAGCCAACACCTTAACTGTATCATTTGAATCAGTGGGCCCACTCCTGCTACACTAGCCACTGTCTACGGGCCACCCTCTGAACTTTGTCTCCTAAAGTTATGCTGTTGGGAGATTTTAATGGCCATTTGGATAATGTTAGTAATTCTCTTGTGATGGATTTGAAAATGTTGGTCGCCTCTGGTTTACTCACTAGGGGCTCGGACCTGTATTCTGTAAAGCTCTTGTTAGCACAACAGGTTTTCTTAACAGCAAGTCAGTACAATCCTTATACGGTTTACGTGGTCGAAAGACAATGGCTAGTACAAGAGGATTGGGCCCATTGATTTGTAGAGCGATAGACTCAAACAAGGAGCAAGCAGGCACAGCTACTGAGGACACTGGAGAACCATATGTGCCTTTTGACCTCTTGAAAACTCTATAGACATTTCACAGAGGCCCCAAACTTAAAGCAGAAATATCTGCACATTAATGAACATCTAAATCCTCTCATGATGAAAAAACCCAGCCACCTAGGGGTGGTCTGGCAAAAGTAATCATGAGTGTGTCAGGAGGTTTGTATTTTGTTAGGGTGGACATGAATAGTGAGGGTAATCTGAAAAAGGGGTGTTGTATCTAAAGGTCTATTTAACCTGAGTGTATGAATTGTAAAAGGAGAGCATCTGATCACTCCTCCCAAGGACCATGAAGCTGCCTTAATAAACCGTGTTGCCTCAACTTTCTGACTGCATTTGATTTTTGACAAAGATTCAAACTTGGATTCCTGCTCCAATTTTCCACAACACATTCAACTTCAGAACCCTCACCAGTCCAGGTTCAAGGCTCTTATTCATCTCTTTTACACCATTTCTTTATATTTAAAAACCACAAAGAAAGTAATCTAGGACAAAGGAAGTCTAAGTTGACAGCAAAAACAGTACAACAGTTAAACAACAGAAAAAAAATACTCTAGCTAGCTTATCTTGACCATAGTGTTTCACCTTAAATACTTGTGGGTGAGCGTAAGTACCCCTGGCCTTCCTAACACCAGGTGAGAACTATCTAGCTGATTGCAATGAAGCTAACCCCAGAAGGCACAAAACTAGCTTACCAGATAAAGAAACAGCCAAGAACACACAAGCATTTGTCAGGATGAAAAAAACAATGCAGCAGTAAGAAAGAGATATAACCCATAGAAACCCAGAGAGCAGCAACAGTCATTCGTGTCAGTGTTCACCCAACCTGAAGTCCCCGATGCAAAAGGAAACACTGGTAAGGAATTCATTTCCGCCTGGCATAATCAGAATGAACATTTCTAAAAGGTGTGGGCAGTTAGTAATCTTAGAGTTTGACACAACTTTAAAGAGTTAGCTTCTGTCTGAAGAGAGACCTTTCACCAAGTACAAGATGCCATCCCCAGTTTGTGTGGCAGGCCAGCACAAGGTGCATGTGCCCGTCTTAGCTGTCTCCACAGTGTACGCAAGGTGGCATAAGCAGCAGCCAAATAGTGACTCCAGCATGGTGTTTGAGACAGGACATGCGTTCCTCCCTGCTACATTGGTGATCGTTCCAAAAGTAGTAAACTAATAGAAATGTGATCCCAGTCCAAGTAATCAAGTTCGCGGTAGAGGATATTTGGTTGTCCCTTTAGGCAAGAATAGGTTTTCTTGCACCATGTGTTGAGGGGAATCCTTATCAGGTGAAGTTTCAGCATATTACTGCTAACCATGAAGAAGTGACTATTGATCGGGAGGATGATGCAGGAGGTAACCCTGATCTGCAGAGCTTAATGGACTGACTACACATGGGCGGTACACCAGGACAACAGGCTGAGCTAGGAGAGCTTTTGATGAAGTATGCTCATGTATATTGAAGACATGGAATCTGCTGATAAGGTACATGAAATGGTGAAACATGAAATAGTGGTGGACAAGACACCTGTCTCCCAGCCCTATCAGCACATACCGCTCAATCAGTACAAAGGTCAGAGAGCATATTTCTAAATTTCTAAAAAAGGGGGTGATACAGGAGAGCGCAAGCTCCTATGCCACGCCTGTCGTGTTTGTGTGCAAGACTGACGGAAGTTTAAAACGATGTGTAGACTACAGGAGGCTAAACTCAAAGACCAAGCGTGATGCCTTTCCACTCCCAAGAATAGATGGAAGTCTGGATGCGCCGAGTGGTGCAGTGTTGATTTCGATCTACCTTGTGAGTGGATACCACTAGGTGGCGGTTCATGAGAGTGATAGATCTAAAACTGCATTCACCACACGTTTGGTTTATATGAATATGTACGAATGCCGTTTGAGAACTGTAAGGCTCCAGTAAGACTCCAGTGAGTTCCAAATTATATTGATTTATTTGGACTTACTGACTTACTGATGTTTTTAACAACATTTCAGGATCGCCTAGTGAGGTTAGAGACATTTCTGAGGAGGTTAAGAGAGACAAGGCTTTGGGTTTAGGTGGAGAAGTGTCATTTTCTCCAGCCTGAGGTCAGGTTCTTTGGTCATCTGGTCTCAGCTTGAGGCATTAGCACAGATCCTGAAAAAATCAGTGCTGTGTAGACCTTGCCTATACCCAGGAGTGTGAAGGAACTTGTCTCCTTCCTGGACTTATGCAGTTACTATAGAAGGTTTATCAACAATTTTTCCCAAATTGTAGGGCCTCTTCATGATGCTGTAAATGCCTGTACCAAGAAGACTAGTCAGGCCAGAGTCGGTTGGCTGGGACATCAGAGTGTTCACATCTTCTGGGGTCCTTTTTACCATCATCAAGAAAAACAAACCTCTGTCTCATCTGTCCACTGCTAAGTTAGGAGTCATTCAACAGCAACGAGTTGTGCAGTTAGCAGTATTTAATTTTAACTAAACTACCACACAGGCAGTTTTAACTCTGCAGCTGATGCCCGGATTTTCCAAAGTAGAACTCCAGGGTTTTTAAGCATTGGCCCCAACACTAGAGTGCTGAGGGAGCTTTTGGGACCTACCAGGAGAAAACGGCTTTATCAAAGCCAGTGCACTCCTTGTAGAAACAGTGGCCACGGATCAGGGAAATTGATGGACTGTGTTCTGTGTGATTGAAGATGCACCCTAAACTCCCTTTTTGGCTACATGCCCACTTGAGATGGTGGCCGTGGACTACACCATGCCTGAATGAGCCACAGACAGCTCTGAAAATGTGCTTGCGATAACAGATATTTTCACCAAGTTTAGTCAAGCCTTCACCACGACCACCGCTAAAGTCATCCTGAGGTTTACCAGAATGTCAGCACACTGATCAGGGCAGAAATTTTGTGAGTGCTTTAGTTACCAAACTATGCCGATTGTATGGGGTGAGGGAGGCTTGCACAGTGCCCCATCACCCCCTGGGGAATCTGCAAAGCAAGAGGTTCAACAAGACCTTACATAACCTCTTTCACACACTGCCTCCTGAAAAGAAGTGGCATTGGCCTGAACACCTACCAGACCTTGTATATTCTTATAACATTACGGCCCTTTCAACCACTGCATACTCACCCTACTATTTGCTGTTTACAGTTGATGCCCTATTAGGCTAAGAGCAAGAGGAGGTTGACCAGACTGACTGGTTGGCTGCCCACCAGGCTGGTCTCTGAGATGCACATGAAAGAGCAAGGCACAGCGTAGAGTGAAAGGCTGGGAAAAAGGTTGCCCAACAAGAAGAGAAGGTGTATTGTCCACCTGTAGATGTGGGCCAATGGGTATACTGCATCAGCGTGAAAAAAACCCCCAAACCTAACTGTAGTGAAGGTTGCTGAGGTGTGTTTGACAGGATCAAGCCCTTTTGACATAGTGATGGTTACACATACATGAATTTCATCCCATTTGGATTACTGCAGTGGCCTTTGTGCTGGTATTAGCCCTCTGTGTAAGGCGTCCTAAAACTCTTATCTTTTTTCAAATCTTATTTTTATCGCTTTATTTTTGTGTTTGAACCCAATTTTGGTTCCAAGAGTTAATTAATCTCAGATCTTATTTTTTAACACTGCAGCACCGTCTGTGAGTATGTTTTAATTTTTATTTTATCTTATGTGTACCAGATTCACAGATCATATTGTTCAGGTTTTTGGTTGACTGCTCCTTGTGAATATCTCTGATAGACGACCCAATAAAATGCTAACAAGCCCTAATGCTCAACTGTTACGCTCGTTTGCGGGGCTCATTACAAAACTGCTATTCTTTTTAACAGTTCTGTTTATCAGCATTTTGTAGCTGCTCCAGCCTTGAAGACCACCTACTTTGTCATACCTTCCTAAAGTTAAAAAAAAGGACTGCTTCAGACACTCTCCACTTCTGTACACACCATCTATTATAGCCTTTTTTTGATCCACACATTTCCAAATATAGCATCACATTCGCTCAATGAGTTTAAACTGTTTCCAAATGTCATCTAATTACTTGTCACCGAATATATTTTGTCAACTTCCAGTAGTGGATGCCATTTGTTTGAACAGAGTAACATCAAAAGCAGTTACTGAACATCAGTATATTATCTATGCAGTTCTTTTTGTCTGCAGGGAATAACACCTGATGTAAATACATTTTAATTCAACTCAAACTCAAACTTAATTTGCAAATCACTTTTTACAATGGCTGTTGTCACAAAGCAGCTTTACAGGAATCCAAGCCCACAGTGACAAACCCAAGTGTGAAAGTGACAGGAAAAGCTCCTAAGAGGAGGAAACCTTAAGAGGAACTGAGACAAAAAAAAACTCACCTCTGGTAAACACAGCATGGGGAAACCGTTAACAATGGCAGTTATGAGCAATGTGAATAAAGAAACAACCAAAGACTAAAGTTAAAATCTAAAAACATATATGGCATCCTATATACAGTGGTGTGAAAAACTATTTGCCCCTTCCTGATTTCTTATTCTTTTGCATGTTTGTCACACTTAAATATTTCTGCTCATCAAAAACCGTTAACAATTAGTCAAAGATAACATAATTGAACACAAAATGCAGTTTTGAAATGAAGGTTTACATTAAGGGAGAAAAAAAATTCCAAATCTACATGGCCCTGTGTGAAAAAGTGATTGCCCCCCTTGTTAAAAAATAACGTAACTGTGGTTTATCACACCCGAGTTCAATTTCTGTAGCCACCCCCAGGCCTGATTACTGCCACACCTGTTTCAATCAAGAAATCACTTAAATAGGAGCTGCCTGACGCAGCGAAGCAGACCAAAAGCACCTCAAAAGCTAGACATCATGCCAAGATCCAAAGAAATTCAGGAACAAAAGTAATTGAGATCTATCAGTCTGGTAAAG
>JBBPDC010000129.1:27463890-27485705 GCA_037974485.1 Hemigrammopetersius urotaenia
GTGTTGCTCAGCGCCAGCCCCGGAACCTGACAGATCTAGAGGAGATCTGTGTGGAGGAGTCGCCAAAATCCCTGTTGTACTGCAAACCTGGTCAAGAACTACAGAAAACGTTTGACCTCTGTAACTGCAAACAAAGTGTTCTGCACCAAATAACACTGATTTTCTCAGGTGCTCAAATACTTATGTGCAGCAGTGCAATACAAATAAATTCTTCCCAGATCATGTAATGTGACTCTCTGATTTTTTTTACATTCTGTCTCTAACAGTGGGAATGCACCTACAATGTGAATTTCAGACCCCTCCATGATTGCTAAGTGGGAGAACTTGCAAAATTGCAGGGTGTTCCAATACCTTTTGAATAATGTTCCTCACTGTATAAGTCACAAAATCTGTACCAGCATGAAAAACACTACAAACCCCACTTAAACTCTGATAATTTTGACAGATGATATATTATTCATATTATATGAACAAAAGTAATGGGATGCCTGACCATTACACCAAAAGAGACTTTAATGGTACTGCATTCAGATACATTTCATGTAGTGTCGGTCTTCCTTTGCAGCTGCTATAATGGTTCTGGCCCCATACTCTGGTCTCTGAGGGTAAATTTCCTATAAAAAACTAGATAAAACGTGAATGTCCTGCAGTGGCAAATAGCTTTGGTTTTATATTTGATTTGATTACATAAATACTTAAGTTGAGATTTACAATAAATAGTTGAACTGCAACTGTGCAACTGTGTTAAAGGGTACACTGCTGTTAAAAGGCACCTTATTTTTAGATATACATATAAGGATATTATATTATAGCTTTTAAGCCTATTAGGACGTTAGAGAGTAATGCAGGGCTTAACTTGTTAATGATGAATGATGATGTTGGCTGGTCAATGGATAAGGGGGGAAAGAGGGGAAAAGGTGCATCAGACACTCTAATCAGGGTTGTCATGATTCACTGAATACACTTGACTAATATGATAAAAATAAGTGATAAATGTTTCCTGTTAAACTGACTTGTCTTCCTGTTGTATCTTTATACACTTATAAATACTGATACTAAAATCTCCTAGTAAAGTTTTCTGTAAATTACAAAAATTAAAAATTTCTGGCATGTAGTAACCACAGCAATGCTTCCCAAAAACCTAAGTTAGTATGGATTTATGTAACATATCACTGTTGGAAGAAAAACCATTTGTATCTCCTTTATTTTAATAGAAATTTATAGAACTTCTAATTCTATTTATAGAATTTATAGAGCTGCTTTTAACATTGTCAAAATTTAACAATCCAAAAAAAAAGCCAGAGAAATGTTATATGAGTGTTATATGAGTGTCTCTTGTACAAGAACTATTTTGGTGACATCAATTGTTCTGACAGCAATGATATTTGATCATATTTGTGTTTGTGTGTATGCAGGCATGCACTGCACAGACTGACACACAATACTCTAACCACCTGCGGGTGGCCAAAGTCTGCCTTTGGTTGCCTGACAACAAGCTCACCATTTCTCATATTTCTAGTCCAGGGGCTCATATAATATGAATGTGAAAGCATAGCACTGAACTCCAGAAAAGACTGTGTAATGTGTATACTATGTATACATTTTCATCTATCCTAGTTCATTCTAGCATGTCTTTTATTTCGAAGAAGTGTCCATTAAATCTTCAGATTTGGAAGGTCAAAAAGTGTTAGTATCTCAAAAACATCTCTGCTAAAAAATACTGAACTAAATTAATCATGAGGTCTGCCCTAGTTTTGTTAATTGTTCTGGAAAGCATAGACAATAAGCACAGCAACTATAACAGGGCTGTTTCTACAGCAAACACTGGGCTATGTCTGTTAAAAATCACTAAAGCAGCGGCGGTACAGCACCTAAGACTCAACAATCTGTACAAACCTGGCTGTTATCATGTAGCCCTGTCATAAAAACTCTGAATGGAAAAGACCCAAATTCATTTTATATAGTCACTAGGTTCAGTGAACTTTGTACACCTTAAAACAGTCAGCAAATGCAATTGCAAAACTGATGTAACCTTTGTGTTATTGCTATTTGTGCATTAACGACACCAGATATTTTCAAGTCGACTAATCCGTCAGCAAATTTGAAACCGAGCAGTGTGTGGGGGCGGTACCTTGCTCAGGGTACCTCAGTGGTCCCTAGCTCATATAATATGGGAATCAAACCTGGATTTTCTGATCACAGGGCGAATGCCCTAACCACTAGGCTACCAGCTGCCCCACACATGATGTGTTTCTGTCTGTCTTCTCTGCTCGTCTTCTTGTGGTCTTGTGTTTAGATTCCGCTTGCGCCAACATTATCGCACTTTTTGTTCAAACCATTGACTGATCGAGGGTATATGTTTATGTATATGCAGCTGTTTGCAAAAGTATGTCTGAAGTGAAAACAAGTACACATTCTCTATATGGATCTACAGGAATTCCACCACATATTGACAATAATGAAACTCCTATAAGGTAAAATCAGGAAATAATAATAATAAAAAAATGATTGTTAGAATAAAATGTGCAAAAGTGTGTTCTCAGTGTGCTTCTGTACGTATTTGTACGTATTTATTTTACATTAAAGTCTTAAGCCTTGTTCAAACCTGGCATTAACATACATCTAGTGATCTGATTTGGACAGTTGTGAAAACACCAGAGATGCTTAGAGAAGGCACAGAGATCTGATTGGTCTGACCACAATTAGCGATGGTCTGGTCTGCATATGGTAACGTTATTTTTGCAGTGTGTAGCTAAAGTGTCCTGGGCAACACTGAAGAGCCGTCTATTTAACTGATGCCCTCTGTGTAAAGGGAAATACACACTTATGTGTGTCAACAGCATCATATTATATATCATAGACTCGCCACCAATTAAAACAAAGCATTTAGTTAATGTATGGATTTATCTACATATAGAGCAGAGACAATCACCTTGAGACACATCAAGATTCATTTTAATGTATGTTCAGTCAAATTCTGAGCTGTTCACTTGTGATTGGATCGATCCCCCAAATTGCAGGTTAATGTCAGGTGTGAACAGGTTCTTCCTCTACTGCACCCTGTTCTCAGTGCTGAAGACGCTTTAAGAAAATGGTGACTAACTGTGGGTTTATTTTCATATCCTCAGAAACTACAGTCACTTCCCTCTTCAGGCAAGTCATGCTGTTGATGAGAATTTTTACAGCTCTGTGTGTTTGACATTGTATTGTCTCAAAGCCATGCTTTTTTTTTTTTTTTAACACTTGCTCATTCTTTCACACACACACGCACACACGCACGCACACACACGCACATATATATATACACACACACACATTATGTAAGGATGATGTAATGCCTAACTATTGGTTCTACAGGTCAACTTCTGAAGCTGAATTTATTTTTAAATGAACTCATCTTGGTGGGCTTCACGTTAAAGGAGATGTACTTAGAATAGCAGCGTGTGTGTGTTTTTGGTGGAAGAGAGAAGTAGAAAGAGCGAGGGAGTGAAAGCTCACAATGTAAAAACACGGTCTCATTTCACGATGACCTCAGCGAAGAAAATACTGGTTACTAAGTAACAGAGGGGTTATCTCAGGTTGCTAAATATTTTCCAAGGCTTAATTTGAAGCTGTAGGTAAAATTAATTTTTGCCAAAGTTGAAAAAAAGAAAACATTTGATCAGACTAGCATTTCCATACTTTTGTCTTTCAGCCATTGAAGACCTAAAAAAGTATGCAAAACAGAGTTATGTAACATTTTTATAACGAAATGACTTCATCTGGGATATGACCGTACAGCGTTATGTGTTCTCTGTGTAAGGCCCCGTCCACATGGACGTTTGAATCTGTCACTGTTTAACGCCAGCCTGCAGCCCAGTGTGCGGTTTTATGTATTCACCTGTGGGGGCAGTAATTAGTCTGTCCAGATTGTTTACCTGTTGGACATATTGATTTGTAGTTTTACATTGAAAACGGGGATCCCTATTCTTTGTTAAAACTTACAATTGAGATTCTTGTTTTTAAAACCTCCTGATACGGGACTGTAAGCATTTTCCTTCAAAACCTGATTTGTCATGGTCCCCAGAACGCTTCAATTATGGGACATATTCGGTCCACCAGAACGGCAACCAAGCGCCATGTAAACGCAATGGAAGCATTTTCTTTGCATTCATCGGGATTTTGGCAGAAATTGACGCCAAGAAGTCGTTGCATGCAATGTTTTTTTGACGCCACCTGAATGTGCAGCTAACCAACGCAGGGACTGAACGCCAGTGTGCATGTTTTAATTTGCTCCAATGAGAAGCGAAACGGTTGGCGCTCAGTCCGCGCTCACTTGGCGCCACCAACGCCCAAAAAACGGCTGATTCAGACGTCCGTGTGGATGAGGCCGAACAATATAAATATTTATCCTATCATGCACCTTCATATTACACAGTACAGAGCTTTAAAATTTAACTAAAAACTCACTCACAGTTTTAAATGAACAAATAAAATATGAACACAGGTCAACTCAAGGTTAACTCAAGGTCAATTCAAGGTCAATTGCTTTTAAGAATGTAAGAATGTATACAAACACTTAAAAATGTGTACTCAGGCTGCTATTTTCACCTTTCTTATACTGTTACACTGTTTATACTGGTCATACTTTTTTGCACATTTCGTTTTACTTATTGTGAGCTGTCTGTTGTTTTGTTTGATAATGTCTTATTTCTGTTACAATATATGTACACTGTGGACCCTGACCTTCGTCATTTGGTCTCTCTGTATATTTGTTGATTTAATTTAATAAAGCACTGATTAGCTGAAGCAGTTACAAGAAACTAACAGTAAATACTGGGCTCCCTCAATGAAAGGTTAAGAAATGTTTAATCCAAAATACATTAAGTATATAAAATTACAATTTATTTATTTTTGTTCATTCCAATAGTAAGAGTTCTTGAACAAAAACTTACTAACACTTGTTTCCCGGGTAAATGGGTTTACATATCTTGTCCTCACAAGCCTAGGATCCAGATTTAAAATGGCACACGCTCTGTCACTCCTACAGTTTGGTACATGTGTGTTATCAGAGCAAAGGGGGCAAATCTAACCTGAGAGCAGGTGGACAGATGAAAAACTTTTCTCTAGCTTAGCCAATAGGACGCTGAGGAAGGTTTCTGATGACAGAGAGGAGGGGTCAGACGAACTCTGGTCATACACCACCACTTCCTGACCTTGCAGTTCCAACTGAAACACACAGCAAAATCAGGCAAATGAGATGGAAGCAACACTTGGACCATCAAGTTTTACAATAAGAGTGAAGATCATTGAACAAGCAACAATAATTTACTCAGACACTGTTAGTGTCAGACATGCAGGTAGGGGTGACCCAGTAATTATAATACAGAGGAAAATACACAAAATTCATTTTTGTCAACATAGCAGTAGAGATAATATCAGTACAAGAAAATTTAAATATGTTTTACCTGTGTAACAAGTGTACATTTTTTGTGAATTTGTGAAATTAAAAAAATGTTTTTTTTCTTTACACATGGGAGGATACGGACTTCTCTCATTGTAGAGGCTAGAACACTGCTAAAACTAACCCCACGGTGTGAAGACTGCATTTTAGTCAAACTAGCCATGAGTTGTTTATACACATGACCACTATGTTACAGCTTCCACAAGTGATTAAGAATTGTAGATATGAATTATGTATGTAAAACAAGTATATGAAACAAGTATATAAAAATACTGTTGGAACAATTCGCTTTTTTCCCCCCACACTTCAGTGTGGCAGTTCACAGAAATCTAGTGCCCAGTGTCTTCTCTACAACAGGGCTGCGACCACTTCATGTACAAAATAAAGCAAATCAACAGAAGCTAAAAGGGAAGTCATTGCTAACATGCCGACACAATCAGAATATCATTGTAATTATAACTTGTGTGTTAGCCGAAGATTTTAATTTCTCTCCACTATCATTATTGCTACTCATTGAAATGCACTCTAGATACTCAAATGGAGGGAGAAAAATAAATTCGCACAATTTGCTTCCGTTCACACACACATTAGGACAATCACATAGGCCTCAACACACACACACACACACACACACACACAGGCAAGCAAAAGCATATACATTTAATCAGACCCGGATCAGATGTCAAACTGACCTAGTTTTCTGTTTGATTTAGCCACTCAGGGGAGACACTATGTATTCTTAGCCAAGCGTCACACCGATCTCTAAACAGTTCAACAAATCACTATTAGATATCAGGTATGAATGCTCAGTCTCTTCAATGCTGTGAACTATCAATGCTGCGAACTATCAATGCTGCATCATCAAACAATTTTAAAACAAAGTATTCAGTTTGTTCAGCTTTAAACACAAACACAAAATCTTTCTGTCTTGTGTCACTCTGCGACTTCAAGATAATGTAATGGAAAATACTGGTTTATTAGCGTCTGGCTTCTGGTGCAGGCTTCAGGTGGGGCTGCGGTCCACTTAGTCTTTCAGGGGTGTATCTGACCCAGATAGCTATTGCTGATGTCCACAGCTAGAAATAGCTTAGAGCAGGAACGCAAACAAAAACAGTCCACTGGTGGACCTGAAGAAAAGATCCATGTTCTCAGCCCAACGGTACTGCTGCATAACAAAAGATAGAGGTGGTCCTCAAGTACTGATCCTGGAGTACTCGTTTCCATACTCCCTGCTCTAATACGCACACACTTCAAGAGTTTGCGAACGCTTAGAAGTCCAGAGTTAGTATGGGCTTTTTATTATTCCATCATAAAATTAGCATAATATTTACATACATTTGTCTAATATTTAAAGTTACATTTACATAACATTAACTTGTACACTTTATTTGAGTGTGGCACTTTGGGGTTGTCTGTTTAAGTCAAACATAGGCTCTAGGATGATTTTCTTTTTTCAAATCAAGACTGTATATTGCAGGAAATTTTTCGACTATAACTATGGGTGGCCTAGTGGTTAGAGCGTTGCCCCTGCAATCAGAAGGTTGTGCGTTCACAACCCTTGAGCAAGCTACCATCCCAACACACATACATTCACTTTGTTTCTATGCCCCGTTTTCTATTATTGTTATTCTTTACATGTTGGTACAATCATGTTTACTGATATTGCTACAAGCAACTGTAAAGCATATGTTAAAAACTTACAACTTAAATTTAAGTCATTGCTATTATTCATAATAGAGGATGTGAATATTTACATTTAGAAAATCATCAAAACATTTCATTTGACTGACAGTAGTGAAACCTTATAGGTGTATAGGTGATAAATTTGACTTCCATGAAACAGGGTTATTTAGCTGGTTTGCCAGATTGGAGTAGGGAAAAAGTGTTATATGTAGGACACTGGTATTCCTAGACCAGACTAGACTAGACGTTTTTCATCACAGGCATCACCTTTCATTTTGACTGGTCTGGGTGGGAAACAGCTTGTGAGTGTGTCTATTGCAAAAACTGTTATGCAAATACAGTCAAACTGAAGAGAACAGACAAGCAGCTGAATCAAGTGTGGAAGCAGAGGAGCTGAATCCCAGCTGAGTCTCTAAAGATGATAAGCTTGCAGTGACATTTGCATTGTACCAAGCAGTAGGAAGTGATGCTGTTCATATATACTCGCATGAATCAAACACATTCAATAGATTATTTTAGTGCAAAAAAGTGGGGCTTGACTGGGAGCTCAGATGGGAGAGATGGGAACAGAGGTTAAGGCAACAATTAAATGCTTGAGCCAAACTGATGTGCTGATAGAACTGTGGAATAATGATTTCTACAGTGACCGGTTCTTATTACTGCCTTACTATTGGCAGGGCAGATGGGTCTTAGCAGCAGAGTTTCGCTCCATCTGCACACGCTCTCCCCTCCCTCCCCAGCTATCTCTCCCTCTCTTATCTCTTTCTTCTCATACATTCCACAGGAAAGTACAGCTCTGATGTCATCCACATTGAGCAACGATGCAATGATCTCTGTATCTGACCAGGAGAGCGAGGCGTCTTGTGGCCTACATTAGTGCATGCTGGCCAGCTGCCAACGATCAAGTCAAAGCTCTGGTCTATCCTCCTGCTGTGAAGGAGAGAAAGTAATAAGACTGTAATAGGACTAGACAATTACATTGATAATAGGAAATTTGATGTTATACTAAATATGTGGTTTCTGACATGATTCTAATGGGTGTTCTGAATAGAAATTCAATTAATGAATGCCTGGTAAATGATGAGCACAGTACACACATTCCAACAAACTGCAATACACCGACTGCCCTGAACTTTTCCTGCTCTTTTCTAACTATCCAGTTAATTAAAGCCCTTCCTGGGTTGAAATGAATGTGTTAGAGCAGGAAAACCCTGAAATGTTCAAGACCAGAAGACCAGAGTTGTAAACCTGTGTAGCGCAGGAAGAGTTCTATTCTTTCAAAATCACTTCTTCTGACTGTGATTAACTGATTAGGAGAATGTGTGTGTGTGTGTGTGTGTGTGTGTGTGTGTGTGTGTGTGAGGGAGAGACAGAGAAAGTTACTTTATAGTCATGGCTGTCTCATTGCAACAAAGTGAGCGGCATGCTCCCTTCTATGTGTGTGTGTGGGGGGGGGCTCAAGGCTGGAAAGAGATAGATAGCACTGAGATGAGGTCACCCGGCAACCTGTTGCTAGGGCCTCAAAATGGCCCTCGCGAGAGAGGATGGCTTATTTAAATCTCATGTTCTCCTCAAACACTTTATAAACACTCGCTCTTGTAGGCAGCGAGGTCAGAGACACTGGGTCTCATTTAGCAAATGTAAATGTATAAAAAGTAAAGCACAGAAACCTTAAACAGGGTTTTTAAAACTTGTGGCAAGGGCTGACTTATCACATAGTGCACTGACTAACATTTATGCTACATACAAATCCAAGGGATAAGAAGAGATTGAAAATGGCTGAGTAAAAGTAAATGTAAAGTAACTATTGTGAAGTCATACATGGACCTCAAGGCCAAAAAACACCTCAGCCTTGAGATTACTGCCATCAAGTAAACAACACACACTTTAATGCTATTATTAGCTATGCCACATTTACAGTTGGGCTATAGAGTCATCTGCTTACTTACGGTCTTACCTACATTTTGGATGAACTCAGTCTTCAGCCATTTTGACTTTTTTTGTGTAAACTACTATAATCTCTCAACCCCGGAGAGCAATGGTCTATAGAGATGATCTGATACCTACTAACAGTATGGGGCTGATACCTTCAGAAAATGATGCTGAAATATCATAAAAGTTAAAGTGCTACATAACGGAAAGTGGATCATGTGACCAAAACTAGCAAGTTTCCACAATTTTAACACAAGGCCAAGTGTTACAATTCAAAAGTTTGTTGTCTATTTTGTGTGTTTGTGCTGAAAGAGATAAGCTGAATAAAAAAGCTTTTTGTTTAGTATCTCCTGTAGGACACACGTTTTAGAGCAGTGGTAGATTTAGATGTTTTCTGATCTTAATTGTATCGACAATTCATTTCATTCTGCTTTCATTACCTAGTTGTTAGCATCAGCTAACTTTCACCATCACCAACTTTGGAAGCAATTTTCCTAATCCTTTTTTAATATGCAAAAATCATCAAATAAACAGTTACTTTGTAACAGAAGTAATGTGTGGAAGTGTGTTTCTGTAAAGCATGTCACTGCCCACCCAAACACCGCTGAATCAGAGAACAGTATAGTCATGAAGTAAAAGTATTCTGTTACTGTACCCCCAACTCACCTTCTTCTTGGCTGAATGCTGCAGAAGCTCAATAATCTGCACCTTGTCCTGCTGCAGCCTCCTCTTCATGAGCTTGGAGCAGTTCACGTTGACTGATTCTAGGATGTGAGAGGCATTGTAGTCCACAAAGGGACGGCTGTCAATCAAGAGCACACGGTCCAGTCCACCCTCCAGCAAAGTCACCAGACCTTCTGGCCCGATGACTCTGACTGAAGCCAGGGTCGCTGCCCCAGTAGGCTCTGCCATTTCCACCACCTCTCTCCCTCTATCTCACAGTTTCCTCCTCTCTTCCTCCTCCTCCTCCTGGCGGTCCCGTGGGGCTGGAGGTCTGGAGCAGTGACGCAGCCAGCCAGCAAGGGCCCTCAGGAGAAGAACGACCCCATTGTGGTGGTAGGCGATGATGTCACCCTCGTGGCGTTCAGCTGGCGGGCCCGGTGCCCGGCCCAGCAAAATAAAGTGAAAGAGAGTGAAAAAAGAAACAGGAACAGAATGGAAAAGGGTCCTCTGGTGGGAGGACACTGTCCACTGTGTGTGTTTCTGAAAATAAAGTGTATGGCAAAAGGGTATGAGGTAATAAAATGTATGAGGACACTGTCTTCCCCAATATGTGTATGTTTGCTTGAGAAAGTATGTATGCTGTAATGGGCTGTCTGTGCCAAACAGTGTCTCCACTTCGGACCACTTCTAGCACACAGGCTTGAGGAGGCGGCTGGCCTGTGTTTTGGGGGTTTGCTGGGGAGGGGATAGTGGGGGCCTTTCTTTCACACCATTGCAGGGGCACGACAAAAGAGGGCTTTTCTCCTGGGCCGCAGTGCCATTACATCATGCTTCTCCTCACTCCTCGTCTTCATGCTCAAGCGGTTCTCTGGCTGCAGAGAGAATAAGGACAAGCAAGTTATTTGACTGCTTGAGACTAAAACAGATGCGATGGACTTTGTTATGGAAAGTTTGTCATAACAATAGCAAAATGACTTTTTTTTGGCCTTCCTTCTAGACATCTAATCGGAGGCTGTTTGTAGGACCATCACATTTCCATGTACACATCATAAAAGTGCCGAGAACGGGCTGCCACTATTATATCAGTAATCAAGCAATCATCCAATTATTTTGACCAATAATTTGAGAAATCAGTTTGTTTAACCATTCATAACCAAACACTCTGTGTTTTATTTTAACCTACTACTAATCAGACCAGAGAGAACGGGCTATCTGAGCAATTTAGCAAATTTATAAAGGCTTTAAAGCGTCTCTATAATTTGAAACAAACTATCGAACATTGATATAACTCACTTATACTGAAAGAGATTCATGTAACCCTTCTGATGTTCTTTTTTTTTTTATACTTTCATCACAAAAATCTCTGTATGAACTGTAGACTTTTTAGTAGAGAAAACCTGGAGAAAAATTCCAAGACTTACACATCAACAAACATCAAAAATCTGAACACATTCTCAGCATACAGGCTGAAACAAGACTTCTATGTTGTCGAAACCAGAGAGGAGTAAAAATGAAACCTGAGCCATGTGTGCTTCGACTAGTTTGAGACTTGAGAAAAGTATGATTTGAGGAACGCTAGCCTCCTAGTAATGATGTAGGTGGCACTCAGAGAGTACAGCATTGTGGAAACTCCCTCAGCTGCCATGAAAAAAATTCCCCAGCAACAAGTTCCCCCATCTAACTAGGCCCACACACAAAGACAATAAAACAAATTGTGCAGAAGGCTCTATCGATAGCACGTGCCAAGACAAACTATCAAAGCAGAGAAGTACTGGGCTTGGTGCGCTTCCAAACACTCAGATACAACACCTTCCAACAGCCACTAGTGTTGGGCAAGACTGCTTGTTTAGTCTGGGGCCTCATAGTCTCTTAGTCTAAGAAAGCAAAATTCCAGTGATGCTAATAAGTCTTTCATAATTCTGCTGTAAATGCTGGGGAAAAGACTGAACGAAATGGAAGGAAGTCTAATCTTGGAAGTTTATATTACTCCACACTTTATACAATCAATCAAATTTTTCTGAAAGCGAGTACAAGACACAACCTGACTTCAGTTAAAATGACACTATTTGTGTAGTTAAACTGGTTTTAGTGGAACATGCTTTTGGTCATCTACTCGTATTTCGATAGTAATGTCAACTGCGAGTTTTCACAGCATTCAGACGGATATTTCTTTGGATTCACCATGAACTTTTGTTACCTGCAACATAGAACCATTCTGAAGCATTTAAATAACTCACAGCTATCTAGGTTACAATATAGCCTCAACATAACCTTCTATATTAACTTTTAATACGTTAACAGATTAATCAAAAACGTACTATAAAACATTTTATGGATGTCATGTACATTAAAATGCAGGTCATGTTTAACAGTTATGCTACATTAATATGTGGTGAAAATAAATATCAGTGATTGACAGAGCCTTTTTCCACTGTTTCCACTGAATTTGATGTATTTAGGATGGAAAGCTGGGCTGATTCAAAAAAACTTATTATTTTACTAGACTTAATATAAAATACACTATATATATATATATATACATATATATAATTTAAAAAAATTATAATAATAATATATATATATATGTATGTAACAAATGTTAACTGCACTCACACCACTTTTGGCTGATCATTCACAAACACTGAGATAGAAGGAAATTGCTAAAAAAAAAAAAAAGGAAGGCAGAAGTCTATGTCAGTACATGCACAGAAAATACATAATATGTTGCTTGTTTACAGAGTGTGCCTTAAACCAACAGACATCATTGTTTAAATTCACTATAGTGACATTTTGACTGGTGTTTTAAAATACACCAGCCTCGTGAGACACAAATAACTTTTTCTCTATGACCGCAGGGACGTTTCTCTTTCCTGCTCTACTACAGCAGTGCCACTGAGGTAGAACACTGCTGCTGCAAAAGAAGACAGGGCTTAAACACCTGTAAGACTTGGCTGGAAAATATACACCTCATGACTCTCACTGAAAATGAATTCATTTTTTTCTTTTTTTACAAAAATGAACAAACTAGTAACTAATAGTTACTAAAAACAATACAAAACATGGTTCTGTTTGTTTTGTGCAGGCTGCTGCTTCTAGGATTAACCGGACACTGTATCGGATACCAGTGGCATAAATCCTGATGATTATTAGGAGTAGGAGAGGTTGCTGGCTATTGATATTATTTTCCCCACCAACTGTTACATGGCAACATAATCACAACTTTCAAAAGTTATTACACTGTGATGGACAATTATGGTCATTTAATGGTTGAATATTCTAAATCATCATCTTAAAAAGTAAAAAACAGGTTATTTCCACTTTAAAAGACATTCTCTTTTGAGGCATGGCAGATTGAAAGGTGCCTGTGTCACACAGAATGGTGAGAATATGTTGCACAAAACAACAGGTGCGCAATTCATGTGGAAGCTTAGACAGAAGTCTAAGCAGCTGTTATATTTAATAGTAGTAATGTATGTGTGTAGTATGTGTGTATATATATAGTCTGTTATTAAACATGCAATGTTGTTTAGGAATTTCATAAAGCAGTTATGTATTACATTATGTTTACACATAAAATGGGCCATATGGATGCTACAGAACATACAGAAACAATATTTAAAAAAAGCCATCGAATAAAATTCTGCTACATGAATGCGAACATAAATTATTTTCCTTTGGCTGTAGGTGGAGATACAAACTTCAGTTAAGACAGTGACATGTATGTATTCACAGAAACACTAAAGTAATGAAATAATGTACACATTACAAACAAGATAATACTTATACTTTACAACATGAAAGGCCTGTATATCTTCTACTTTCTTCTAAAATCATTTTAACTGAATGAGAAAAATGTGATAAACAGCTCTAGCACTACTACATTATTATATTTGCCTTTTCAATTGAATTAACAGCAAATATATGGCTATATAATTGTAAGCCAAACAATCCTAAGAGACACACAGTGTATCACAGTGATGAATCATATTTCATTACTGAGTGAAACGCCTTATCTGCTGTAAGGAGGTACTATTTTTAAATATGGCAATATGTGACAAACAAGAAAGTAGCCAGTGTAGCCTGAAAGTGCTCAGTTGAAAGCGCTCACACTGTACAGGTGGAAGTCGCCCACCTAATTCGGAATCCCTGACCTTACCCTGCTTGTTTACGGTGGCAGAAAAGAATTTGATATGTACTTTTGAAAAGTGTCAGAGTTGATTGGGCCTGGCACAGGTTTTCATTTAGGCCCAACCTGTCTGGCAGAGATAGCAGCCATGAGTGGACTTTCGACCACAGACTGACATCAGACCACAGCCAGATCAAAAGGGTGTGAAAATTAAAACCTAAAGGCTAACTGCAGATCAGTGCTGACCAGCGTGTGTTCTTTTGTAAGGTCACGGAGACTGATGCTGAAATCCTTGAAATGTCACAAAACTTTCAGAAGGTTCTCAGAACATTTGGCCACAAGGAAGTAGCGGACTGTATTGTAATAACATCCCATGCTATATTTGCCGAGATTATATCACCTTCCTTATATCAAATAAACCGTTTGTTTGTATGAAATGGAAAGAACTAGAACACAAAACGAAGATCAACTGTGGCGACCTCCCGTTTTTAAAAGGGGGAATTTTTCAATTCCTTCAGCACATAATGGCTGAAAATGGCATATGACATGCTACAATTTCCTCCGAGCAAGATTCCTAACCACAACAAACACATTTTCAAAGGCTTCCCTTCTACGTGTGCTGTACTTGCCAGATTGTAATAACAGATTCCCCCGTCAGTAGCAGGTCGGTTTTGCTTTAAAGACACACGATAGATTCTTCTGGAGATCGTGTTTAATACTGTATTTCGATGGTACCCACCTGGTTTTTGAAGTGGCATGGCGATAAAAAAAAACAAGTGTGACTAAAATGGAAGGAATCCATAAGGCCTAAAATCAGCATCACATGATACACAGATCAGAGACACCAAACTTAGCTTTTACGGCCTCCAGCGCAAGGTGAGATTTGGCCAATCTAAGAATGTCTGTGCTGGAACATATCACTTATCTGTCTGCGACATGTCTCATTATAAATACGACTGATTGCAAAAGTATAAATACAACCCCAGTCAAATTAAATGTTTTGTTTACTTTTTTTAAAAATATTTTTTCAACTTGTTCGAATGATATGGCATTTTTCTGCGAAATGTAGAGCACAATTCTATTGATATAAGAACAAAAATATAACTTCTAATACGTTCAATTCAGCAAATAAACATTTGCTTAAAACTGTCCCTGCCATGCCAGACGACCTAAATGTCTCCAATATTAGAAATAATATTTACAATTGTTCATGAAACTGTCAAAAGCTGAAACTGAAAATGAAGAACTCGCGCTGTTTGTTCTTTGTGGTACGGAATTTTAGCAGGGAACTCTTAGCATGGACTCTTTATGATCATGGGTCTCAGACTGAAAAGGCTTACAAGGCAATAAGGAAAATGTTATAAAGGCGTTGGCTTTGACTGCACAACTCAACTTGTTAAAAAGGCATATTAAAAATTAACCAAAGCCTTTTAACTGAAGGCTCTTGAAAACAAAAGCATGAGAATAACCAATAAACAACTTCCCCCTCTGAGCACAATAGGTGTGTATAATGAAAACAACCCACGGTGCTTTTGCACACTGCTGTATCTTTTATGCTTGTTTGCATGGCCTGTTTCCGAAGTCTCTGTGATAGCTCTAAACATCTACCGGAGCACACAAACGTTGAGGTAATCAACAGTGGCAGCTTCTGCAGCTACATCATATGTGTACGTTCTTTTTCACTTCTACACTACATGCGAACCAGACCCTGGTAATACAAACAAAAATGCATTAGTTCACAAAGAGCATCACAAGTATAAATAGGGCCAGAGGTGTTTGATACAAGACTGAATCGCCACTCAGTTGTTAAAGTTATTATGGTCTTCTGTTATACAAAGTAATGCTCTCGATTGGCTTCAAAAGTCAGATCCTGACATCATGATGATAAAAAAATCGTTTCTACCGTCAAAGGTTAATTTAGGCCGCCTCTAAAGTGTCTTTTGTGGTTGGTTATGTCACCATGCACAAGTGGGTGGGGAAAAAAATAACTTCAATAATACGTTTCACTTCCAGCTACCACCAACTCCACCTATCCCGAAGTGAAAACGCTGCTTAATCAGAGACCTCCTCTGATAAGGTAAAAAATAAATTACAAATAAAAATAAATAATTATAAGTAAATAAAAATAAATAATGCATCAATATCAAGCTATTAAAAATGCAATGGTTCTTCTTTAGACAGTAATAAACAGCAATCGCTTTTGACGAAATGTAAATCATAAATAAGATATTCTTACAAACGTGGAAAAAAGATATTACAGATTCACACACAGAATTCCTCACTTCATTAAGCTACAAAATAGAACAGACATTGCTACGGTTACATGCTCACGAGGACTCCCTAGAAGGAGTTCACACAGTAATAACTTTATCATATTTAAATAGCATCATAAAATCTGCTACCATACTTCTAATGACAAAAATAGATGCAAAGTTAAGGAAATGCTTAAAACCTGGACTTTGTGAGGAATAAAAAATATCTAAAAATGTAATAAGCTACTTTACAGGAGGAGGGAAAAAAACAGGTTAATGTATAAAAAAAACATTATTTCATATGTCATTTTGAAGCATGTCTCTTACAACACACCTGTGTTAGCATCTGGGATAACTTCTAAGAGTTTGCTGAAACGGTATTGCTGAGAAACAAGCCTTACATGTTCTGCTGTTCCTAGACGGACGGGGAGGTGCTGGAGGTTCAGTAAGTAGCTCCGGTCTGCCTGTCCCCTGGCAGAAGACATCTGCTTTTTCTACGACTAATTCAGGAGGTGTCACCGGATGCCTACAAGTTCCAGCCAGGCTTCATACTTATATAAGTGAACCAGGTTGGTAAATTAAAAATGGTGTAGGAGGGGGGCTGGAGTGGGGCGGTGAGTGGTTTAATTTAGGAAGTGCTCTTTCGCTGCTATGTCACACACCCATGAGAGTATTAAGAGACCCAACTTCCTTTCCCCGGCTTCCCGACTCAGAGGCCACTTCCACAACCATGAAGAGGAGTTTGTTTGTGTGTGTGTGTGTGTGTGTGTGTGTGTGTGTGTGTGTGTGTGTGTGTGTGCGTGCGTGCTAGGGCTGTGCGATATGGACAAAAGAAACCCATTACGATTTTCTTGAACAATATTGCGATTTTGATTTTAATCCCGATTTTGTTTTACAGTGTGAATGTGAAACATTTTTCCAAAAGAAAACAATTAGATCTTTATCAAAGACCTTTAACATGTCTCTAAAACAGACCCATGGCAAAAAATAAATAAATCACCAAGTAAAGGTGTAATAATATGGCTCTAGAACAGACCTAGGGCAAAAAGTAAATGTGTGTGGAAAAAAACAACCCAGACCACAGTCTCCCACATAAAAACAACTAAACAATTAGAACACTGGCAAAATCTGCTTTATGCGTTCAAAGATTTTTTGCTAAGAAAACCAGCATGTCCATATCAGGGATGGGGACTCTTGAAAAAGAACTTTGCGATGGTATCTGCTGTTGGTATCTCTTATCCAGAGTCTGTATCATCTTTTGGAAGCTGGCTTTACTTTGCAGACATCATATCTTTGCATAAATGATATGTGACGGCGTCGGTAATTTGTCTGTGCTTTTTAAAACTTTTTTCTTAATGGTGTGCCGCTCGCAAACGCCTGCCATATTGATTATCACCTGGTTCCGATTGTGTTTGGGGTGTACTTTTCTCCGTGTCCACGGATTTTTTTCTGCCATGCATAAGTCATAGACCTCTTTGTGACGCTGCCTCAGGTGTTAAAATAGGTTTGTTGTTACCCTTTTCTCCGCAACGACAGACTGACAGTGCTGAACTCATCATCCCTGTTTCTGCAGCCTATTCGTCATTAAGCTCAGTCTCCGTTCTCGTGCTCTGTTTAGGCACGCTGCGTTGTGACTGATTCCCCGACGGGAAAAGTCGGGAGCGCACAAAAATCGTGCTGTAAGACGATTTAGAAATCGCGCATATTCACATCGCGATTTCAATACGATTCCAATTAATCGCTCAGCCCTAGTGTGCGCCTGCGCATGCTTAAGGAAGAAGAAAGACTTGATCAAAACATTCTTCTGATAATGTGGTTAGGCTGATGTAGTACCTTGACTTGGCTGACATTCTCACCATGTAGACTCAAACCATGAAGATGAAAACAGCCAAAAGTGGTCCGACATTTAGAATTATTTTTAACAAAAATGTTAGTTCATTAATGTGTTCTTAATTTGGGCCATTAAACAGTTTAAAATACGTGGAACACATTCATTACAATGCTTGCTTCAGTCTGAAGAAGTATCTACCAGGTTTATCATTTTTACAGCCTACTGTGAAGAAACTGTCCTCGTTTTAAAATGTGAGGTTTATGTAACATGTAAATCATGACCTGTTTACCAACGCCTTCACATATATCTGCCTATCTGTGTCTGTTCACTCTGAAGTTATAAGGAGTGTTTCAGCCTTGACTGCTTTTTGAATGAGGCACAATGCAAGACAGGCTGTGAGAACAGAGAAAGCTTACATATTTGAATCTTGAAGGCTCAGCTGCAAAAACAGTCTGTTTAAATCTAAAGGATAAAGGAAGGATCAAAAAAATCTGTCTACATGTCTATATGTTTCTTACTTTACAAATATTTGAGTCTTAACATAGTACTTTCTTCCTTTCAAGTGTAGGCCGACAAGAAACAGAAAGTAAACTGTTCAGAAGTGACGATCTAAAAACACACCACAAAGAGGAAGACCCAGAATTTGCCAAGAAAAACATTATAATCAAACTGTGGCATAATAGCTATGAATAACAGCACTCAAATGTTGTAAAAGTGCTGTATTTTTTTTTCTCCCCGTCATAATGAATAACAAAATTCAAAATGTCTTCTTTAAACAATAACCATGCATTTAGTGATTTAGATGATGTTACAAACGGGGCTTATGCAAAGTGTCAACAACAGCGAAGGCCAAAGTGAACCTAGAGCTGGCAAACCAGCTTTTATCATTTGTACACAGAAAGTAGAACCAGCAAGTGCAAATGAGCACAGTAATGTTTTGGGCGACCTTTCAGTGTGACTCAGTAAACGGCCCGGCTCCATATTGCTGAATAATAAAGTCGTCTGACACAGCTCACGTAGAGTCACGCAGGTTTCTCTCTGTGACTGTTTACTGAAATGCACCTGCGTCATAGTAATTACTATTAATTACTGCACTTAAGATCACTTGAAATGATGACCTCAAAGCTAGTAAAAGAGTGCAGTAACTAATACTAAATCGAAGAGTGCTGCAACTAATACAGCGAACACTATACATAGGTTAAATTTGGTCATCATGTGGATTCAGTTGAAACCGTTCCCTGACATCCCATAATGTTTTAATCACTGCAGATAAGGATGATGACTATAGGTCTGATGTCATATTGAGACACTCAGTTGGAGGCTGATGTACGATCCTTAACAGCCCCACATCTGTTTCGCAGGTGCCTGATGATGGTGTCATGACAATTTTACATGACTGGTGACTGTATCACTGACTTCACACTTCCATTCCTCATTCTGCTGCATCTGGACTTGACAGCCCCCTAGCACTTCATCACTACTGGTACAGCAAGCACCAGAGACAACACAGAGGCTATACAAAAAATGATTGGGTTTACAGGTATGTAACCCATAAAGTCATGGTTTGAGGTCTGATCCACTCCACCGTAGTCATGACACCACTGACACTCAGTCAAATAGAAAGGACCTTAGAAAACTTGAGGGAAGAACATGGAAATGGCCCACAAGCTGATTTTCATGTAGGATGCTGCTATTCGTTAAAAAAGAAAAAGCTCTTGCCTAACAAGCCCGTGCCAATTTGATTCTCAGCCCATTTACAAGGTCAGGGAACCAGCTGATCGCTGTTTCTGCGTTATGATGGCCTACAAAGTCCGAAGAACCACATTTAAGGGCCATGGATCAAACCTACTAGGAACACAGTCTTAGTGGTGTGAAGAGCCACACCAGTGACTGGCAAAGCAGAAACCTTAGATATCCTGTGGGACAGACGTGGAAACAGTGGAGAGTCAAATCTCCTGACCAAGTCTGTGGTAAGATCCATACACTGACAGTCAAGTCTTTTCCCTGAGCTTTAATGCTGTTCATTACCACTGTGCTCACCATCACCATCTTCAGTGATACAGACCTCCACCATCCTCAGGTCGCCATACGAGGCACACTTTCAGGTGACTGCTTTGGCCTGTGAAGCTTCACATTCACTGACAGAACAGAGAGAGGGCTGCCTGCTCAGAACGGGAAGAGTCTAGAACCTCCCAGAGTGGCAGAGTTAGCAAACACAGCTAACACCACTAGCTGGGTTATCGTTCTGATCCAAATCCAAACAGCCTCCAGCTCCTCTGTAGCCCGTTCCCCGGGACACATTTCAAGAGTTTGTTTGTATTTAACCCGGGACTCCAGAAAGCTCCTAAACGACCGTGTTAATGACCTTTTTAACGCGGTGACAGTGTCACGCGACTCTAAAAGTCTTAGTTTAACCACAGGCGAAATTTAGACACATTTTGGATTTTAAAAAGAGATTTGGGATTTAGATAGTTCGAGGGGATACATCGTGTAGTGGGAATCGTGTCAGTAAACAGGTCCGCCTGGTGGGAGCGACTGAACACGGAGAGAGAGTTTCTCTCCGAGCTCCGCGGGGCGACAGGCTGAACTCCACTTACCGCCAGAGAGACTCTCAACCCGGGGAACATCTCGGAAAGAACGGCCTCGGCTCCTTATCTCGACTCCTCTCGGAAAGTGGTGAGAACAAAAAAAAATAAGAAAGAAAGAAAAAAACACAAACAAAATAAACTTCTAGAAAGTTTTACTGGTCTCTAAACTTCATGTCGGCGATGAGGTCATCTGGGTAAAAATACAGGGATGTCGTCACTCGAGACCAGTCCCACAGCCCGCGAGAGGAGGAACAGGCCTCCAACAAAATACACCTAAACAAGGACTCAAACTATCATAACTCCGAATCGATTTTCACAGAAGAACTGTTTTGATCAACTCGGTACCGTCACCGGCTAAAACACAGAAACACTGAAGAGATTACTGAAGTAGTTCCTAAATTGTCTGCGCAGGTTGTGGTTTACAGGCCCATTGGCTCACTCCAGTTTAAAGCTGGAGGAGGAGCTTCAGCGACTTGCTGCAGTCAGACAGACGGACAGAGACAGTCAGACACTCAGACAGAGTCAGAAAGACGCATTAACAGTCATTAGAGAAACAGACAGATACACTAAAAGACAGACAGATAATCAGAATGACAGAGAGTCAGTCTGATGGGCAGAGAACAGACAGTCAGTCAGACTAAAAATGTTAGTTCTTTATGTAATGTGTAGTAATTAAAGTATTGCACATATAATAGCTTATTTTTTATTGCCATTCCTATTATTATCATCACTGCTGTTGTTATGCTATTGTACTGGATTGTTGTTACATACTATTTTCATTTTGTTGTCATCCCCATCACCAGTACAGGCCTTCAGTCTCTATACTAATGGCAGCTCAGACTGTCTGTAGACCTCTGAACAGTATCAAAGCACTCAGAGCCTACCGCATGCTGAGCTGAGGTTCATGTCCCTTCTGGCACATGATCTTTGATATCAGAAAAGGGCATAAAAACACATGTCACTTAAAATAAAATCAATATAAGAGAACCCATTGAGAGAAATGTTCATCTACTGCGTCTGCTTTGAGATTATATATATATCAATCAGGGGCGCTGGAAGCATTGGTCTATGTTTGAGGGGGTGGGGGTGGTTGCATGCGCGCAAAGTCTCAGTCATTGTCTGGGGGGACGAAACTAATAATTTTGAAAAGTGGGTGCATATGTCTTAGGACCACTTCTCTTTTCTCTTTATACTGGCTCTCTTGGGGATGTAATCGCCCCGCATGGCTTCTCATATCACTTCTATGCTGATGATACACAACTTATTCTCTCTTTCCCTTCCAATGACAACCAGGCCT
>JBBPDC010000129.1:27490584-27507192 GCA_037974485.1 Hemigrammopetersius urotaenia
TTCTTAAGCACTGATGTACGTCGCTCTGGATAAGAGCGTCAGCTAAATGCCGTAAATGTAAATGTAAATGTAAATGTCTGCCCCTGCTATAATGGTTCCGGCGCCCATGGTGGCAATATATAACGTGCATTTTACTGATAAATTATAAAGAAAAAATATAGTTTACTAATTTTTAACCTAAATATTAATGTCAATTCAGCTACATTTCCTTGTTAAACTGTAAGAATTTCTTGGTACTGTCGAGAGAACACAAAGAAAGCATGTCTTGGCATGGTGAAGTACCGCTGTACTCAGAGACAGGAGGTTTGAAAGTAGCCAAAACGAGAACGTTATTCATTTCTCCTTGCTTGATTGGCTGCTGCTCTGTGAAGTTTCTCTGGCAGACGCAGTCCAGAATTCCCACATCAGAACAGTTTCCCATGTGGCGTGTTTCTCTGAGTGTTCTTGTGTTTTTCATTTAACTTTTCTTAAAGCCTTGTGTTTTTATTACTGTAAATTAAATTAATGTGTTATTTATATATACAACACGCATGCATGAATTACAGTACAGTCTATATAGGGATAACATCGGTCATTTGCATTCTAGCACTGCGGGAGACAGCGGTTCAGTGTAAACTGTACAGTATGTATACGTGTTGACCTTTACGATTTTTAAGGGTAATGTATTACCCTTTTTTACCGCATCACAAATACGTGTTTTTTCACAATTTGCAAATAAACAGTTTCTTAATTATTTGCTTCAGCAGTTTCGAATAGACAAATCTGAAGAAATGTTTTTTTCCACTTAAATGTGATCCCTCTGAGACTGGTTGATGTTGTTGGTGTCGACCGTACAGCAGGACATACTTTGCTGTGTAATAAGGCCTGAGAGAAGAGAGAAGACAGAAGGGGTTTTCATATTGGAGCAATTAACGTGCATGGTTAACTCAGACTTTTCCATTCAATTGCAAGACTGGAATCTCTGTAATTGTCAAGGGACATTAGGCACAGTGGCCAGCTTAGAATACAGAGTGACGAACAAAAGGACTCAGTGATTGAAGAGTGTGATATACCATGAGTATGGTGATACAGCTGGAAGATAAACCTTGTCTGGTTTATATCTGGAGTGACCAGACCACGATACTGAACGGGAGGCCCAAGCAAAGACATTGCAATTCAGTTAAAATGGTATTAAGCAGCTTCATTAAATTAAACTAATTTAAACTTAATTGGTGATTGTTTTTGTGTTTTGTTTTTTTTTTTGCTGTGCTTAGGACTGAACACCATTTAGATTAATATAGCCAAATCCTTCTATTCTATTAAACACGTATGGTAAAGAGGTAAAGCTAGTATATAACTAACTGAAAAAAGTATTAATTAAAAAACTCCAAGCTCCAGCATGCATTGCGCGGAGAAGGCGTTACTCATTGGTGAAAACAAGAAGAAGTCCAGGGGCGGAAACGATGCTAAAAACATTTGCTGAACTCAGACTGTTGTACGAGGCGTTTGCTGAGAAGATACATGGTGAAACTGTGACTTTCTGGCACTCGCGTATTCGTCTAGACTGTATATATACTTCCTGGAGTGTATATCTACAAATAAACGTAGCTGAGAGTGTGGCTGGAGAAGAATTTAGTTGGTTGGTTGGTTAGCAAACAAGCTAGCTAGCTGTCTGGCTTCTCAGGAGTGGGTTAGTCATCCAAAATGGATGACAGCAAGGTAACTAAACAAACTTATTTCTGCAGATCAATGAGGGATATTTTGCCTTTGCATGCTTTGTTGTGTTTTGTGGGTCATATTAGCCAAGCGAAGGTTAAGCCATCGTTTGTCATCGCTCTATATGTGCTTGGTCTGGTTATCTGAGTGAAGTTACTAGAAGTTTCTTTATCTGAAAATGAGTTATAAATGAACTATAAACCTTCAAATGTTTTAAGTGTACTCCATTTAGGGCAAATCAACAGACTGGCTAACAGATTATTCATAGTAGTTACTTCTGCAAATATGAAGTTGATTTAAGTTATAATGTAGTCATCTGCTTCATTGAAACTCGTGCTTATTAGATTGAATAGGTTAATATTGCTGCTAACATTATTAATGTAGGCTTTTGCTGCTCCTTCCCAGACAGTTAGTGGAAAAGTCAAGAAACCAGGGAAACGTGGTCGCAAACCTGCCAAGATTGATCTGAAGGCAAAGCTGGAGCGAAGCAGACAGAGTGCCAGGGAATGTCGAGCCAGGAAAAAACTTCGCTACCAGTATCTGGAGGAACTGGTGTCCAGCAAAGAGAGAGCCATTTGTGCTCTGAGAGAAGAGCTGGAGATGGTAGGTGGCTCAAGACATATTCTTGCACAGCTATGTTTTAAGAGATCCACTTGTTGAGTGAAATGGAGAGTATTGTTCACAGTGGTGAAAGAAACTAGATGTTTGGTATTTAAGTGTTTAGTAATTTCAGCAAATAGCCTACTTTTTGTCTGTGACCTTGTTTTTCAATAGTCTTGAGAAGGGTTTTTACTCTATTAATGGTTGAGAGGTACATGCTGGGTGTTGTAAGGGAATGTAGTACCCAAATAACTTATAGCTTAGCTTTTAGACTATTTTAGAATGTAAAATTACATTGAAATTGAATTGGCTATATTTGCGCTGTGGACATCATGAGCTTATGTCCTATGATAAACACTGTAAAGAAATCTGAGTAAATCTCTCCACAGAGCACCATTTCACATCAAACCACTCTCAATGATTTTGTGTCTCAGTGATTGAATTATACACAAGTTATGAACAATCAATGGAAATAATTTATTTTTGAAGCATATTCAGACAGCTTAACTCCGTAATCCCTCCAGACTTGGGCCTCCAGACATTCTACATTTTTGCTCCAACTTAACATTTATAGTAATCCCTTAGTTTTACGTGGATCAGCAGTTGCGGATTTAGTCTCACGTGGATTTTGTTGTTTTTTTTAGAACCAAACAAATAATTTTTTGCTGAATCCCCCGCACATGCACGGAAAAGGCAGATATCCTCACATTTTTTGTGCTTTTGTGACGTCCAGGCCTCGTCCACCATGCCCCTTCATACTCTCAAGCTGGATTTCTAAGCACCACACCTTAACATAAACCTTGCATGAGGAAGAGAGGGCACAGTTGGCCCAGTTATATGTGTTTTTGTGAGTGTTAGAGGGGGAGTAGATGGTTGTCAAGTAGAGTCTGTGAACTAATGTGTGTAATTTATGGGGTTGAGACCGTCTCACCAGACACCTTCCTCCAGAGTGTTAGCTGCTGAGGGCGACTCGAGAGCTCTGGGTGAGATGGGAGCAGTACAGAGGCAAGCTGGTTGGGGGCACAGTACTCTCTGTGTGGCCAAAGCTGTAAAAGCTGAGAAAGAAAGATGGGTTGCTTGAAGAACAGTGTGTTATTGCATTCTCTCTCACACTTGCGTCAGTATTTACGTTCTAGTGCTGTTCAGCATAAGCTGTCCAATATGGATGTGTGTACATGGCAGCATTTTCTTCAATGCTAATGAATTTATAATGAAATTAAAGCGTTTCAGGAGCTGTTGAAAATACATGTTTCATTGTCCTTGCAAGCAACAAAAGAGTGATACAGAATTTTATTGTTCTGATCAAATTGAATGTGTTCTTGGGTTAATATCACGTTTTTATTTACTAAATTCAGTTCTATTTTCACATGGAAATCGTCCTGTTGTCATCTACAGTGGACATGCTGAGATATTAAAAATAAATATATTCAACTAAATTTAAATTGTAAGGTGTTTTTTAGGCCCAATTAGATCAGATAGAAATCGCACAAAAAAGAAATTGTAAGACACTTTTTTTTCTTCGGTTCTCAGGAGGTTATAGGAAAAAATGTGGGCCATTGGGGGGACCCTGAGGACTGGCCTGGTTGGTTAGCCTTATCTTATCCATAGGTTTTTTTTTTAAAAATGTGTTGATCTTGACCATATGTTTATGCAAAAATTCTGTCTTCCTTTAAATCTCCAGTACAAGCAGTGGTGCTCTGCCATGGACCAGGGGAAAATCCCATCAGAAATCAAGGCTCTGTTAACAGGTGAAGATCAGAAAACCCCTCAAAGCACCAGCACCAAAACCCCTAAAAATGGAAAGTACAACTCAACCAGTATAAGCCAGAATAAATCGTCTTAGGAGAAAGACACCTGTTGTCACATGCTCTGTGTATCATGCCGAAGACATCAGACGAATCCTATAGGGCTGAAATATGTAAAACTCACTTTATATGAAGGTACAGTGCAACAGCCACATACCATCAACGCATTTTGGCTCAGTTAATTTGTAAGGTTTGGAGATGATAAAGTGAAGAACACTAAGGCTGTTGATGTGAAAGTACACAGTATTGTCATTTGGGCCCATGCTTACCCAGATGATTTGTAGTTATTTCAGGGATGTCCGATCCTGTCTGCAATAGATGAGTATGGTCTGCAGGTTTTCATTCCAAATAAGCAGGAGCACACATGATGGCTCTTGTTTAGTAAGTCGGTCTTCAAGCAACATTGAATTCTTCAAACAACAACTACAACTGATCAGGTGTGTGTTCATGCTTTGTTGGACTGAAGAGCACAGGGCCTTCGTAAATAAGGTTGAACACCCTGAATTATTTTTATAATTTATGTCTGATGTAGAACAAAGTGAAAGCTATCAGAATGTGTTCAGGTGAGGAAAATTAAATGAAGTGTTACAAAAAATTCTTCTGGAATTCAAATTAGATGATGAGAAAGGGTGTTGTACTTGGCATCCATGACTTGCAATAAATAACGAATATCATAAACCCTTCAAAGAAAACGAAAGATAAAAGACGTGCACACTTGGATGTTGCCAAAATGATTTAGCGTTGCGCTAAGCACTTTAAAGAATTTTGAAGATTTGCATAGCACTGGTTAAAGCTCCTATTTTTTTTCCTTTATTTTTTAAATAGGTGGCATAAAGTACTGGGTTGGGATCTATTTTTGGATGTATTTATTTCTTTATCTAAAACATAAAGCACTTTTCACTTTTCATTTGAGCTTGTCTCAACTTGTATAGTGGTCCAACTGGCAGTTTTGATGAGAAATGGCTTCTGTTTGGTTACATTCTTCGAGGAAATGTGTGTGTAGTATATTTTCCTTTTGTGATCTTGTCCTCCATCTTCTCACCCTAAAACTATGATATTGTGGTTGTGCCACACTGACGATTTCAATTACACATTGTTTTTCCCAAAGGGTCTACTCTTTGTAAACTTTGCATCAACAATCATGTATTTGATCGGATTACAAATATGTTTGATTTAAGTTAAGTGTGGTTAAGGTCTTTTACCATATTTTTGAACCTGCCAGTCACTGAATTATGTGAAATATGAAATGATCAAAATGTAAACTGTATTTATTTTACACCGATGTTCAGAACCTTCATATTCATCATAAACAGCGCACCAGAATAAATGCTCGGTGTACATTCTTAGCTTAATCCAAATTGTTTGCTTGTCCAGCAAATTAACAGTAAATAAAAAAGCAGTCAAGGTACTTCATCAAAGTGTAGTGGATCAAATGTGTCATAACTTAATGTACAACGATTGAGAGCAAAAGTATCAGATTCCACTGAATAATTATATAAACTACATAAATGACGCTCTTAAAATAAAGTGCCACAAACACTTTAGTTCCATAAAGAACCATACTCCTAAGAATATGAGGATGAATATTCTTTTGAAGATATAAAGAACTTTCAGTTAATGTAAAGATTCTTTTCCAGTTTACACATCCTTGCAAGAACGTTTGCATCACGTGAAGGTTCTTTACATTCACATCCCAATAACAAAAAATATTGTTCTAAGGACTTTCAGTTTAAAGGTTTTTTAGGGAAATAAACATGGTTGTTCTTTTGTGTCTCGCAAGGAAGCCTTTCTTGCACTTTTATTTTTAAGAGTTTAGTTAAGCATAAAATCAAGTCTGAATGACCGTTGTGAAGCAAAAAGTTTAATGACTGGGCCAAATGTTTTTGTGTTGTTTTGTTTTTTGTTTAATGTTCCCCATGTTCATGCCTGGCCACTTCCAATGATGTGACATTATTTAGCACAAAATGTATGTTTTTATATTTATCTAAAGTTCTGTATGGGTATGTTGGAGGATGCAGAGACAATTTGTACATGAGACGAAATATATATATGTGTAAATAAATATATATATATATAAATTTAACATAGGTGTGCAACCGCTTTGTTACCATAAAAAAGTATTTGTCTGATTTGTGGATGTGCTTCTTTCCTTTGCTGGATTTGTCTATTCATTTTGAATATCTACAGTTGTTTATGATTAGGCTTGTCACAGTTATTACATGTTTGCCTGATTGCAGGTATTTGAGATGCTCACCGTTATTTCCGACAGTCATTAGATTTTTCCAAATATATTTTGTCACAACAAGCAGAATGTGAATTTGGTGCATTTTTACCAGTTGGGCTGACACAAATAAATACAAGGGCAAAAAAAAAAAAACAGGAAGCATTCACTGAAACACATCTCATAACATACTATAGCAGTTCAGTAGTTTATTTGTTAGCTAAGGAGAAACATGTACGTTTTGTTCATTGACTATGCATGTCAATGAAAATGTGTAACCAACACAACGACAACGTGGCCAAAACAAAACATAGGAAATGTTTTTTCAAGGGTTCTTTATACATGAAGGTTCTGTATATAACAATATAGAATATGAATGCATAAATGGTTCTTTTTGATAATGGACAACTTGTTTTATATCAATCTTTAAGAACCTTTAAAAACCTTCTGGTATAGCACCAAAAAGGCTTTTACCGTGTAGGAATATCCAGTCAGCCACTAATTTAGAAGTGGAATTAACATATTTTGACATATTTTGGTGAATTAACTATACCTTATTAACACAAAACACTTCTGCTTATTTTAGTGAACTTACTGTTCATTTGCTGAATTAAACCTGTTTGCACATTTAATGTATTTTATTTCCATAATGCCTAAACTTAACAAAAATCAAAAAGAAATTGAGCTCCAAAATATTTTAAGTTTGCTTACTTTACAGGATGTGTTCACCTTTTCACTAAGAAAATCAAAACCCGTTACATGGGGAGTTCAAATCATTGCTCTTTTCTGTACGTGGCAATAAATAGTATAGCTGAAATTTCATGGCAGTGACGGACCTATTTATGATAACAGTATAGTCATTTTTTACCTCAACAAAGGATTGACTGAGATATTATCAATATTATGCATTGGTCTCATATAAGGCCCCAAGTTATAAACACAGTCAGCTGTTTATTAGGCACACCTACCTGTTCCCACCCTCCTCTAAAGAAAAGGAACAGCGGTGGATCATTTTAGTGTTTTGCAGTGGGATGAGTGCATGATAGCAGAGATTTTTATTCACTTCAGTGCCACTGCTTGGTGGAGTATAGGCTGGTAACTAAATATCTGCAGCAGTGGTCTTGTGATCAGTAACTGCCATGCATGAGACACTTGTATCAGTGCTACACCCACTGCCGTGGCATTAACATATAATCGTCATTGTACTAAGAACACCCAAAAAAATCTGATTGATGAGGTACCTATGTTGGTCTCTTACCACTGATAGACAGCACAGAGACTTGCTGACAGATTGCAGACATTAGCTGTGTAGATATACAAAATGTGCCAATACTCTTTTGGTAAAAAAAAATACCTTTTAGGGTTCTGTGCGTGGGGTGGTAGCCTCGAGGGTGTCTTTTGTACCTTTAGTTTGAAAACAAAATTGTTCCACATACTGTTGCAGTTTTTTTAATTGATTTTAATTGATTAAAAATAGTTGAAGACTGCAAATATGCCCTTTGTCCTGGGAAGGTGAATATAGTGTACTTTTAAACCACAGTTGGATCTTAAGAACCATATAGTACCTTTGAGGGTACATTTACAGGATTGTCAACTTTTGAGACCAGAATGTTCTTGGACAGTGACCGTGTTATCATTATCAGAGCAGAATTTCCAAATAAGTGACTTTTCTACTTTTGGATGATCAATGACCAATTTTTTGTTCAGCTTGTTTACATTTAGCACTTTTAGGTCATATTTCTGCAGAAATATCAAACATTCTGAAAGGTTCCAAAGCACCACTGTAAGTTACAAGATATTTGTTATGCGTCATTTTGGACCATGTCTTCTTGTAAATTCATTATAGCATTTTGAGTACACAAGGTAATAAGTACTGTAGATAAATACATATGGAATGTTATTCAAACAATGACAATATGAGACTAATAAACGACTATTTAGTGTAAGTACGTAGTAGGGGTGTGTTGTTCAAATATATGGGCCAAATTGCCTGGATCAGATATCATCTTTAGTTTAGCATTAGAGCTATAACAGGTCCCCATCAATGACTTTCAATAGTTCACTCTAAATGCACTCTGACTTTATCCAGCTCTTTGTTAAGGTGGCACAGACCTGTGGATGTGGTATAGGACACAGCAATTACTGTGGCCTATAAAAATTAACCAAAAATTATTTTACAATATAGGTTCTGTTTTAACAAAACACCGCAGGAGCGTGAGGGAGGGGGGGCGGGTCATCTACAATTAGCATTTGTGACAATGACTATCATAAATAGGGAGGAATCTGACCCAAGATCCTCACTGTCCATGTCCCATTGAAAATAATGTTGCCTTACTTTGAATTTTATGGGAGTTGTTTACTATAGAGGAAATGACCCTGTGATTGATGTAAGCCCAAATTCTTTATTCATGGCTCATCACTGTTTAAAGCAAACACAGGTGTGGACATTGTTCTATACAGATAGTAACACTCCATGGTATGAAATGAGAGTATCACAGCAGCAGTAAAATCACAAAATGGCCCAACCACTGTTGGTGTGTAGCTAACTGACATTCATGAAATCTTGTCTGACCTCGAGTTTGCCCAATCACAGGGGCAACTGAGTCTAACTATAGGTTTAGAACAAATCTAGATGGCATGTACATAGAAACAACATTGGTTCTCAATTCATTTCTTTCAAAAACAGCATCACCCAGCATGGCAGCTCTGTTTTGTATCATGAGATGGTATGTATGACCACAAGGGACGAAATGCAAGCAGTTAAACATACTATGAACAGAAACGACACAAATACTTCTTCCAAAAACACCCTAGCTCCATTGTTTTGTAAGCTGAAGCTCTGCTGCACCCTAAAACAAACGTCTGGACACATGACAACGTTTTGGACAAATGTTTTCTATTGTCATTTTCTGCTTCAATTTATTCATTCAGCGTAACTACAGCACACATAGTACTATATGACATCTGTAGTTGTTGATGCCAGGCTTGTCCGCAACATCACAGTTGTGAACCTGAGTCACTGATTTGCCTTAAATGACATGGCTGTTGTTAAACTGTCAACTTTGATACCTTGGATTCAGGCTTATACAAATGTGTTTGGTGGGTTGACGCTTATAGGCCACGCCAGTTTCTTCTCTTTTGCTTCTCGGTCAAAAGTGTCATAGACAGAATCTTTGATCAAAGTCTTCGCTGGCACAGGCAAGTCCACCACCCCCACATAGTTTTTTTTGGCTATTCGTGAACTGGCAGTGATGGTGTAAGCATTGCTTCGGTAGCACTTCATGGATGACATGCAGAACGTCTCTCTCATGCCTCGTCTGAAGTTGGCATTGTACACAGAGTACAGTGTGGGTTTAGAAGCCGTGGAGCTGAATGACATCCAGGTGATTGCCACAAAGTAAAGAGCCCCCTGTCTGCTGGGACCAGCAGACTCCTTAGGGTGCCATAGCTGGGCTATGTAGAAGGGCATCCAGGTGAGGAGATTCACAGTGTTGAGCATCAGGAACATCTTGATGGTTTTCACTTTAGTCCTGGGAACAATGTTCATGGTCCTGCGCACAGTGCGCCCATCGGCACTAATCCTCCAGATATAGCGGACCACTCTCTGGTAGAACGACAGAATGAGGAGCACTGGGACCAGGAACCCAAACAGAAGGTGAACTAGAGCATAGGCAAGTCCGTCCCATGTGTCTGGTATGAAAAAGTCACAGTGCCTTTCTGTATTTGACAAAGAGGAGCCATAGAAGAAGAGACATGGTGAGACAAAGGCTGCATCAAAGAGCCAAGAAGCAAGGATCATGCGTTTAGCCTTCTCCCGAGACACTTTGAAGCTCAGGGGGTACACGATCGTATAAAAGCGGTCCACACAGATCGAGAGGAGCACGTACACCTGTACACCAGGGCACAAGTGCTGGATATACCGCACTGCCTTGCAGGCCGCTGTGCTCAGAGGCCAGTGTCCAGAAGAGACCTGGAGCAGAATGAATGGAGCACACCCTAAGCTCAGTAGCAGGTCAGCGCAAGCCATAGACACCACAAAGTAATTTGTGGTGGACTGAGTTCTGCGGCTGCGGTGAATGACCAAACACACCAGAGCGTTGCCAAGGACAGAGACCAGCCATAGTGCTCCTAAGATCAGCCCAAGAACAGTCACCTCTGCAGGGGTAAACTCATAAGACGCTTTTGTACTATTAGGCTGGAAAAAGAGAGATGATGCATTCAGATTGCAGACAGGTGTTGGTGAGCCAACCAGGAGCACTGAGGAGTCATCCTTCTCAGAATCGTTCTGCATCAGGTATGAGAGGAGGGTCGATTGCCGGGAGGGCTTCACAGCATCCATTGGCAGAGCATACACCATTTCCGTAGGTTTGTCAAATCAAATCTGGAAGAAAAGAGAAAGGTTGTCATTTTTTGTCAAAAACAAAGAAAGGTTTATAAGTTACTATCAGTATTTTTTTTTAATTGTGTCTTCTTCCATGCACACATACACAGAGGAGCCACGTGAAGTATTAAGTTAACCTACCTTGTATCTCATTGTTCATTTTATCAGCTCCACTTAACATATAAGGTATTATTATTATTCGGATAATTCTCAACACAACAGTGACCCATAAACCAAGAGCACCCAATCCAACAGTGTCCTGTCTCCAGAAACTGAACACTGATAATGACCATTGCCTTGAAGATGACTAACACAAACTGTGAATAACAACTAACTTTACATCCACATGGTGGACCAACAGGTTAGATCTCTAATAGCGTGGACAGTAAGTGTAAAAATAAAACAGTGAGTGAGTGTAGAGATAAGGTAGGTGTACCTAATGACGTGGCTTGTCTTGTATATGTCCGGAGTGAGCCAATTATCTAACAGCAACACAATTTTGATTGGATTGCAGCAAACTGTGAAATAAACAAATGCCTTGGAAAATAATTAACATCAGATATTTAAGGAAAAAAATCAATTTGCTGCACAAAATCTATTCTGAAACAGAAACTGCTCAGATTGTGTAACTGGTCTTTTAGGCTATCAGAGTGATTGAGTTCTACATAATAGACTTTAGTTCATTTTAAAGCCTGAAGAAATATCAGATCTCTCTGATGTATGTCTATATGGAATGAAGTATTATTGGAGTTCAAGTTCAAGTTACAGACAAATAAAGTAATCATGTTTGGTACAAATCCTTTAAAATTCATGTGCCCCTAATCATTAAATACTGGCTACCTTTCATGGTAGCACTTTCAAATCTTGATCATTTTGACTTTGATCTCCACAGTTAAATGCCTGCTCTGTTTTTTTTTAATTAAATTACATGTTGTGTTGGGCTTGCATTTATAGACAAAATCAGTTTCACACAATTGGTATTGCCGCCACTTTCACCACTAAAGGGGCAAAACACGTTTCCATGGCAATAAAATCCAGACAAAATCCTGCATGCAGAACTGCATAACATTAGCCTTTTGTGTCCACAGGATAATACGTTCCACAACAGTTGCTGCTCTCCCACTGAGGACTGGTTGTCGTAGAAATAAGGTGCAGCGGAGCTGTAGAGAGGATGCTGATTAAGATTTTCCAGTCTCAGCCAGTTGTAACACCTTCTTGTATGGGTGATTTGGGAGCAGAAATTAAGTCTTACTTGCACACTCCATTAACGACTTGTGGGAGAAGCACGCTTTTATGAATGTAATACAGCTATGGAGCTGGTCCTGGTGCAGTTAAGTAACAACATGGAGATAAAAACAGTAAGTGTACATATTTAGCAAATGGACAGTTTTTTTTCTTTGTGCAGGGAAGTTGTTATAAATGAAGCCTCATATTGTTGTGTGGAAAAAACACGACCCATAAACAAACAAACAAATAAGCAAACAGAAAACACAGTAAATTGTGATTTTATGTATTTCTGTGTGTTTGCTTAATCATTCCCAGACCTCTCCTTATCTTAATCGACACTTCATTTGATTAAATCAGATCTGCTGCTGATGGAGTTTCACAAATCCTGGAGGAACCAAATCTATATTCTTCTAGAGAGCTCACAAAACTTCAAGAGCTTTTTACAAACAAAACAAATTGTGGTATTATTTCATGCTTTCTTACTTGTTTGCCTTTATTCTAATGTTAACCTGTGTATCTGCTGACTGAAAGTCATTTACTGCTCAGGTAAACATCATATAAGACATCCACACAGAAATAATCCAAAATTCTTAAAAACAATTCCATAGTGATTGCAGTGTTCATAAACGTAATTATATATAATCATTTATCATTTACAGTAAAAACAAGGCTGATTTTCCTGTCTAATGAAATAACTGTCAGTATAATTAAAATAACAACTCACATTAACAGCATTTGTGTTTATGAGTGGCACTATTGTCTAGGGGTTCACACCATTATCAAGAAATTTTAAAACCCAAGAAGTCATGAATCAGCAACACTGTTTGAATTCAAATTAGCGATGAAAATTAATTGTGAATAAATGGAGTGAAAACTAAAAATAAAAGGAAGCAAAGTATACTTGTAACTATTTTTCAGATTGCAGTTTATTATCTCTTTTGTATATGTTCAGTGCATGGCACCCTTTATCACCAGAGGTTTGATTAGCTCTGTTGAGCCTCCAGCTGATGGTCTGGTGGTTAAGGAGTTGGCCCTGTGATTGGAAGGCTGTCTGTCTGAATCTCAGGACTGCCAGTGGCACCACTGAGGTACCCTTGAGCAAGGTTGCTCCTTGGCTGTGCCTGCTTCACTTGGTGAATGGGTTAAACGCAGAGAAAGAATTTCACACTGTGTGATGTGTGACAAAAATGGTTCCTTTATGGTTCACTTCTTGTGGATTCTCCATCTGAGAAGATGCAGTTTGTCTTCACCTAAGGCTCTGGAGTTCAGTTCACATTTCTAGCATGAGCTGAATGAACCCTTCTCTTCACTGGACTGAAGGAACATTCAGTCTCTCTTTCACTGTCGCCTCAATGTCTGCCCTTCTGACCTCACTCCCATTATTCTATTAAGTGTCTTTCAGGGAAGGCTGGTGTCAAGGGAAAGCCTTTATTTCCCTGTGGGCTGTGGTGTTTGTGCTCCTGTTCCACATGGGCTGACGTGCTTATCTCAGCTCTGTGTTTACACTGGTGGCCTCTCTGGTCTACTCCCCTGGCAACCTCTCGCAGGTCTCACAGTGTGCCACATATTAGCAGCTCTCAGAGGAGCTCTATAGCTTTGCACCACCACTGTTTCTGCTGGAGTTTAATGGCACTAGCTGAGCTCTGTGCTGTTTCTGCAGAGGCAGCAGGGGCACAGGCCTGGTGGGGCATCTTTCGGGTCTACAGTAATGACTAAATGAGGGGAGGACATGTTCTTTGAACCAAATGTTCTTTGTGACTAAGTCTGAGAGAATGAGTGTAAATGCTGGATAAGTTTTTGTTTACACATTTTTATTGTTTTTTTACAGATGTAAATTCTCATTTGTTTTTTATTTATTTCCCTGTGGGTCTGCATGTTGCTTTATTTTGGTCTGATATAGAGAAGAAGTGATTACACCAAAATCCAATATATTTAGGGCTGTTCTCCATTCTGTGACAGCTGAGACTGTTTTTTATATCGACATATTTGTCGTTGTTTACTGATAGATTCGAATATTTATGTATTTATTTATTTATTTGCCAGTTTATCTCTTGAAAAAAAATTGGGTTGGCGCGTTATTGTTATTGTGTGCGGTTGTGTGTGCGGTTGTGTGTGTGTTAGTCATGAACAGTGAGGCGATGTTTTTAAGAAAGCCGTGTTTTTAAGAAAGCCGTGAGTCCCGTCACTCAGTGTACGTGACTGGCCGCTCTGGCGTCGCCCTGCTCCTCTCCAGGCTCTCAGCGGTCTGTTTCACCCACACTCCCAAAATCAACGTGACTCGACCAACCAAAAAAATATGTATAAAGATAAAACCAAAAAAATATATATAAAGATAAAAATGCTGGACCCACCTCACCTGGTGGAAAAGCCTCGGCGTCCTCGTCCTCACGCGCTCTCTGAAGGACCCTCGGTGCCGCGGCGTCTCCCCCCGGTTTCCTGTCCGCCCCCTGCTCCACCATGCTGAAAACCAACCCTGCTCGACGCCTCGACTCCTCTACCACGGTCAGCCGCGATTCCGCACCGAAGAGCAGGAGACAGCGTTCTCCCCTCGCCCCCGCTCCCCCCGACTCGCTCAGCACCGCGGACAGCGCTCCGCACGACGCGCCGGAGAAAGGGAAGGTGGCAGCACTGAGCCAGCCTCTCTCCTCCTGCCCAGTACAGCCACGGAGCCTCACGACTTCACCAGAAAACACACTGGAGTCATGCATACGACACTAGTGCATCTTCAAAACCAACGTAAGCTTCACAATTGGACATTAAACAAAAATCAAAGTTACAGTATGTGAATAAACAAATAAAGATCTTAAAACGCGTCATTCACTCCCCAGCCAATTCTGTCCTTCTATGGAAACTAAGCTGGAAAAAAACAGCCTGTTATGAATTCTGTGATGTCACAAAAAACCCACCCACACATTCAGCTTGCAGCAGGTTAGCCCCACCCATTCACAATGAAGTTATAAGGAGTGTTTGGCCAGAAATGCTTTTTGAATGACACTAAATACAGGGCATCCAGTCATTACATATATCAGTCTGAAAGGAACAGCAACTAGAGGAATATTGTCAAGTAAAAACTGTAACAAAACATCAGAAGTGGACCTCAAAGTTAAAAAAAACATGATGAATGTAGAATATGTGTCCTTTAAATACTACTGCCATACATTTGTGGATGCATTTACACTTTATTCTACCTCAGCAGATTTAAATTAACTTGAACAGTACACCATTTATCAGTGAGCCCCTTAACTCATCCACTAAATGGAAAGGGGCCACCACATAGCACCACTGACAAGATATTATTGGGGTGGCACTAACACTAATATGTACATGCCATATTTGTGTGTGTATATGTGTATGCATTTTTTTACCAGAATGTCCAGCCAAAATCTGTCAGAAAGTCCACTGATGAAGGGTTAGAGAATAACATGATGGGCCATCAAGGAGGATGCTGATAAAGTGGCCAATCTCTGTTACAGTGCTTAAATGCCCCATCATCCAAGATGCTACATCCCTTGAGGTGGTGGTTCTTCCCACTGCCTGAGTAGAGGGGGAGCGATAAACTGTATAGTAGCTTGTAGGACTATAGTGTAAACTTACAAAGTGCATTTAAATGGTAGGTGTTTCTGATCAAATGGCCAGTGAGTGCATTTACAAAGTAGGTCTAATAAAAAGGCAATGATAACTACTTTTCTGTAAATGGAACAATGGAACAATGGCAACACGGGTTGTTGGTCACCTGAGGACTCATTTAGCGTTGATTACACAGATGTCACAGATGGCTGTCTTTAGTCAGGATGGCACAGATGCAAAGCAGATGAGGCTGAATATAGATTCTCTACAGTCTATAAATAGCAGTGTACACCAAGCACGTCAGCACTGAAAACCAATAAATGGTGGCACTCATGGCACTGCCAGTGCTTGTCCTTTACATGTTCACTTTTGGGGGAACATTACTTACAGTTAGGCAGTACTTGTAGAACCTCATCCTCAGTACATCCCAAATATGTCAAGAGAGGTTGATCAAGATCTAGTAATGAGGCTGATTTTGTGGAGCAGTTCTGTGAACTCTTTTTGTAGTGTCCGCCCTCTAGTGTGCAAATGTTTATTTTTCAATGCATAACTGCAGTTTTATGGGGCAGTGATTGTAATTAAGCTAATACAAACACATTTAGTTGTTCTAGCCATCGATAACTAGTCCATCTTGTTATTAGTTGTTATTTGCATATCTTTCTGTGTACAGTGGTGATGTTGTACCAGTGGTCCGTGGGTCTGCCAGGGGGCAGTTGGCAGTTGTTTTAATCGTGCAACTTTGTTATAGCACATAGAAATTTAATCAAATAAGACTGATGTTTCTGTGATAACAATTTGTGAAATAATTTTGCACAAGATCAAGCTTGGTGATTGTTTTGGCAAAAACCACCTTCTACTAGTCAACTAATTTACAGTGGTGTGAAAAACTATTTGCCCCCTTTCTGATTTCTTATTCTTTTGCATGTTTGTCACACAAAATGTTTCTGATCATCAAACACATTTAACTGTTAGTCAAAGGTAACACAAGTAAACACAAAATGCAGTTTTTAAATTATGGTTTTTATTATTTAGGGAGAAAAAAAAATCCAAACCTACATGGCCCTGTGTGAAAAAGTAATTGCCCCCTGAACCTAATAACTGGTTGGGCCACC
>JBBPDC010000129.1:27523387-27542387 GCA_037974485.1 Hemigrammopetersius urotaenia
TCAGAAAACGGAAAGGGTAGAAGAAAGAGCCGTGGTCTCTCCCAGACCCGTGGGTTTCCTCGCACTGGGGTACTTTCGTCAAGCTCTAGGGCAGTGCCCCCAACCCCCGAGCGAGTTGAACCTTCACTGGTCTCACGATTCGTTTTGATTATGATTATCCTGTCAATGATGTGATGCATTGTGATGCATCGAGATGCATCAAAATATCGAATCAATTTTCTACATTACTTCACATCAGGGCCGGTTCTAGACAGATGGAGCCTGGAAAGGGGTGGGGGTGCTCTGGATAACTGTTTTTGTCTTGTAATTAGATTGCACTTTGTCAGGCAGTTTGTGGGTAATCTATTCATTTCTTTCTCAACGTTTGTTTAAGGGGGCGTTGCCCCCTCTTGCCCCAGCTACCTGGAGAAGTGCTGTAGCGCTGTAGATCAGGGGCCGCTTTTTGACTAGATTTTTAAAGCCGCCGCCAGAAAATCAAGCAATGTCATTATGATGTAATCGATTATGTTCTGCCACTGCATCGATGTAGAATCATCCACGTCTGCATCACGATGCATCGATTATGCGCTTAATTCCAACACCCCATGTCAATAGTCCAGAGGTACATGTAATGCATCCATAGAGTAGGAAATACCAACGTTCTGCTGGAAAAATGCCACCTCCCCTATCCAAAACAACCATAGCAATGTATAAAAGTTTATTTCTTATGTTTTATATGCCTAAAACAGGCTGAGGTCAAGCACATTGTGAACAACAATGTGTACAAAATGTGTACAGGCACTGAAAACACATCATGTTCATTTTGTGTTTGACCCGTTTGTCCCCATTAAATTGGGAAAAGTCATTTAATACAAAGTAATACTTTGTCAAACATTAATTTAGAGACCATAAACACTTAATGGGGTCAAATTTACTCTAAACATTAAATAGATAGTCATGGGATGTGAATGTTTCTGCATAACGGCATAGAAGCTTTCTGCACTGAATGTCATGACTGTAAAGAAATTTACAAAACTACCACACTTGCATGTACTTGTAGCTGTGCATTTTGTTTATGCCCAGTTGATAATGAGTACAAAACTAATATTGGACATGTACACCAAGTATAAATTCAATCAAGTTAAGAGTTCCCTTCAAAAGTTTCTAGTGATTTTTAGAAGACCTCCTAGTTGAAAAGGAACCCTAAAACTTTCCACACAAACAGCAAGAGCACAACTAGTGGACAATATGCATCTTATACAACATATCCCTGCCAACAAACAGCATGACTGATCCTAGATCAGGAGCAAAGAGAACCTCCCACAACCACCATGTGGGCAATGAAACCAAAACCACAAGAGAACAGCTGTATCTGACTTTCATAAGGGAGCAGTTTCCATGTGAAATCTTTGTTTGGCTATCGGCCCAGTATTCTGCAGGAGTATTTTTGGTCGTTCCCAGCCTTTCTGTGAACGTTATTGACAAACAAGAGCACGTGTCTCTTCCGCTGTGAATACAGATTTGCTGGAAATAAGAGGACGTTGAGTTTGACTCACTGCTGTTCAGAGTTTGCCTCTGGCCCTCCGTCGTCATGCTGTAGCCACATTGTACACCAGTGATTTTGGCTGGTTTGAGCTGTTAAAGCTGACCAATAGACTTTGTTAGGACCATTTTTGCAGTGTTTTCTATATATGTCAAAGTGCAGAGGATCGGTGGCATTTTTTTGCTGCCGTGTTGTCATTTTGTACGTTTTTTTTACGCTTTGTTGAACATGACTGCTAAAAATAGCTAGCAAGCTAACTTTCCTAACTGTCATTTAATTCAAAGCCACTTTATAGTGGACTGTGAAATGGAACTGCATATACTCCTTGTTCTGTTAGTGGACATTGATTTGCATTGGTAGATGAGGTAAGAACATTCTTTAAAGTGAGGGGCTGACACCTCACTAGGCTGATTAGCTCGGTACACAGCTAACGGGCTTAAAAACAGGCTGAACCCCTCCTCCACTAAAATTTAGTGTTAGGTGTTCTTTGTCCATTAGATATAAACAGACTGTTTGTTTCTGTGTCTTTAAAAGAGTCCCAATTAAACCACTTCTCTTCTCTTAATCATAAACGGTGGGGCAGAACTTCTGTTGGATGCAAAGACATGTTAATATGTTGTTTTTTGTGACATCACAAAAACAATATCAAGTGAGGTTGTTTTACAGTTTAGACTATACCCCCAGCAAAAACATTAAAACCACAGACCTGTGAAGTGAATAACATTATAGTGTTACAATAGCATCTACAGGGGCTTTTTAGATATATATTAGACAGTGTCTTGATTGAAAGCAGAAAAAATGGGCAAGCATTTACATTTACGGCGTTTAGGAGATGCTTTTCTCCAAAGCAACTTCCTTTCCCTACTACTGTGTTGAAAGTTTGATTTTGATACTACTTCTGTAGCTGAGTGACAAGCAACATGTTAAGAGGAGGAGAAGAAAAGCTGCTTTGTATACAGTTACAGCTGTACATGTCAGACAGACTCATCATTCTAGCTGATTGGTAGTGACATTAATACTTGTTGAACACAATATTCTCGATTCTCTTCTAAGCAATGATGACTTACTGGTCTGATTCAAAATGACATCTGACGTATTATATGTGTTGGGTTCTTATTTGACATTTTCTTTTTTAAATCTTTTTTCTGTTTTGGTTAAGAATCAATTATGTGGTACATAAGGTTGCTGGGCTCAATTCCTCGATGGGCTGAGAGCTGGTGGTATTATCTGGGGAGCAGCAGCCCTAATCTGCAGTTTACACAGTGAGCAGATGGTGTCAGGGAGAGAGTTCTGCTCAGGGCCCAAAACAAACAGTCATGTACGCAAGTGTGCAGAAGTCTGCTGACATTGCGTAATGCTATCAGCTGAAATACTTTGAGCTTCTTGAACTATTGTTTTCCATTATACTTGAATTATGGAACATGTTCATCATAAAAGTCTGTTCTTTGATATCTGTTGCCATCAAATGTGGGTGAAGAGGCAAGAATGCAAATTAATATTATAAACCAAGTTCTGTTTGGCATGATCTAACAAAAAAAAGGATAAAGGTCATGTGCAGTCATACTATACAGCATTAGAAAATGGACAATGCGATAAGATAAGCTGCTTTTAAGGGCCATTCCAGCCCAACATTGGGGACAGTCTCCCTGGAGCAACTCAGGAACCCAGTGGTGGTGCTGAAGGTAGGATTCGAACCCATGACCTCTTGGTCCTAAGGAAAGTACCTACCCACTAGGCCACCACCACCAACCCCAGGTTGTTCCCACCTTCAAAATACATCTTTGAGTGGAGGGTTCGTGGTATTTAAAGCAGAAAATCTCACTGTCAGGAGCTGAGTAGGAATGTTTAAAACTCATGGTGATGGTTACATTTTGGCCAGAGGGCACTCATAAATCTCCAGTGCAATGACAAAAGGCCAAGAATAGATGTAAATTAAGGTATATTACGATATACATCATCTCAATGCCCTGGCATAATTGCCTTCAGTATTACTTGGCATATGTCCTAGATCCTGATTATATGACACCAGGTAGTTATATAGAGAACAAGACATGATTCTACACTGATGTGGTATTAATGCTGTGTATCTGCTCTATTAAATTTCAACCTGTATCGTTATTCAGTATCTTTGGAAGTAAAATCTATGAGGAGTTTGCAGTATGTTGTGGGAGTCAGTAATTTGTGTAGAAAAGCTTCACTTTGTCATTAGAGGTATTAAAGGTTCTCCTCTGAGAACAAAAGCTTTTGAGGTAATTGCAACAGCACCATTTAATCTGCTTATCACAGACCTTTCTTTTACACTGGCTCTTCTGTTTTTGTTACATGCATTAGAATTAAATTGAGGGGGTCTGGTCCAGCTTGAGGGGCATGATCTTCAGTGAACCATATTTTGTAAGTTATTTTGTCATTAAAGAAGCATTTACAAGGGAGGCTTCATCCTGCTTTGCTCTGGCTGTTCTACTGCAGGTATTGTTTTGCCATCTCCATGGACGCCACTGATTCCACTGGGTTTAAATGGCAGCTGTGACTTGGTTTGGCTGCAGCCCTTGTAGAGAAATGGTCTGGCCAGATGTGGTTCCATTCAGGGGGTTTCCTCTATTCTTATCTCGAGTGTCATATAATGTCCTTTATTGTTTTCTATTCATAGCACCGCTGGCCCCTCTGTAGGTGATGGCAAGAAAGCACAGTCCTTTCTTTTCTTGCCGCTTTGCTTCCTGTTGGGTTTGTGCCGACCAGAATGAAAATGTTAACGAGGCCCCAACAGCGCAGAGAGAGAGCAACAGAGAGAGATTCAGCAAAAGATACATGCCAATGTAGGCGTCTCTGAGATCAGTTTTATTTAGGAGGAGCTATTTTATTGTCCGGGAATTAAATTTGCTGGCCATTTGTTTTATTATTGTAATTTTGTTTTGTTGGGGAGAACCCATATTGCCTGTATATTCTCACCAATCTCCATTTATTAAAGCAGTGATACCTGGCACAATTTCCCGGCTCAAGCAGACCTAATTCAATGCAGTTGTTGATGCCACGTTAGAGCAGGAACATCAGCAAACTGTTCTGGACTGCAGGGCCACACAGGAGACTAAAATTGCTTCATAAGCACTCTTAGTAAGCCCACTCAATAAACAAGAGCATGAAAGACACTGATACACCTCTCAAAAATTCTCTTTTGATTACTGTCACATAATTTGATTTGCCCAAAGCAACAGCAAATAGATTAGTGGTCTCTGGCATTTGTCATACAGAGTTCAGAGCTCATATCATATTGTCACTCTCAATTCCTTCTTATAAGCATCAAATTTGGCGCTTATTACTTACCATTCTTGTTTACTGACTGCAGCAGAATGCAATGTTGGCAAAAGGCACTGATCAGATTATAACAAAGACAATATGCTGTGCTCATGTGTGCATATGTACTGATCAGTCATATAATAATAAACCACCCGGCTAAAACTGTAGGCCCCCCTTATGCCACTAAAACAGCCCTCACCTTCTGGATACAAGACCTTTGAAGATATCTGGTCCAGTTGTGATCCTCACATGCCTGTTTGTAGTTGGCACTCTGTGCATCTCACACTGCTGTGTATGGAATTTGCTGCAGACTTCTCAGTGTGTTTAACACCTTTCTATCATCATTTAACGTCTTTAGCATTTTGTGCTACAAAAGCTCTTATGTGGGTCGACTCAGATTGACTGTCCTAACCACCACCAAAACCTATCATTTTGGAGATGCTCTGATTTCAGTTGTCTAGTCATCACAATTTGGCTTCATATGCTTATGCTTAACTTGACAGGTGTCATTGTAACAAGAGGATCAATGTTATTCACTTTGCCTGTTGTGGCTTATATGTGTATGAACACACAAACACAAGCATACAAACTCCTAAAAGTCCAGTGTGGAAAAATATCTTAAAAAAATTAGACATATTAGGCAAAATTGTGTCTGTTTGAAATAAATGATATCCAGTTAGAAAAAGGAAATTATTTAGTGGTTTGGGTTAAGAGTATGCAATTTAATGATATTTTACTTTTATCATGATCTAAATGATTTAAAAAAATGATATAGATTTACTTAGAACAGAAGGTCCAATTGATGGGCTGTATATACTCTTGTTGATCACCCTTCCTTATTAAAATAGGGTGCTTGAGCCACTCTCATTGCTAACACGTGTAAAATGAAGCACGATAGCCACAGACACTGTCCGTAGAGAGTGGGTAGAACCAAAGAGCTCAGTGACAGTCATAGGATGCCACCTTTGCCACAATCAGTTTGTGAAACTCCATATTAATGCATAATCCATGGTTTTGGAATATAATGTCCAGTGGACTTACATAGATGTACTGGTCAAAAGTCCAAGTATTATTGTCCATATAGCATATATTAATCCCCATGGGTAGATGGGTCTGGAAGGATAGCTGCTGGCTGATGTGTTTTTTGTGAACATTAGTATCATAGACAGAGGCTTCTTTGCTCTGCTGCATTTAGGGAGTGTCCGTGGAAAAACAAAACAAAAAGTGTCTTTCATGCTCTGTTCCCAGGCCGTGCCCTTCCTTTGTCCTCTGGTTGGCTCTGCTGAAGAGGTGGGTAAAAACAGCTCTGCAGATATGTATTATCACAAGTAATTTCAAAATAAAGAAACAATTTCTTTTACTGGTGATTCAAATTAAACAGCTTCTGATTTAAAGACTGTAGAAACAGATCCAGATCTAACCTTGAACCTGTTTAATTTTAATATCGGTGATGATTTTCATATCAGTCATGCTGGACGATATCTGTATAATGTGGAAATAACTGTTAAATACATAGTATTACTGCACTTTATTAAAACGATTTTTTGCAAAACTTTATCATGTTTGCAGTACTGGAGCAGTCAGTAAAACTATGCTTATACTAATAGCACATGGATATTCATCTCCCCATCTCCACCCTGTTTCTTTCAAAGGATTACTCCCTGCTGTAGCTCTCATAGCCCTGACTTTCTTTTGATACTGATTTCTATTCACTGGTGTCGCTCTGCATGCCGCCGGCTGCAGTTCAGTTTCATTCAAATCTAAGCTGCAGTCTAGGAGTTAAAGCACACTTTTGAAAACAAATCATCTAAAAGCCTTACAAATTTATTTTTCTTTCAAATGCATAAACACTGTCTTATGCAATGTAATGCGTTAATTTTAGACCTGATTGTGTTTTATACGGTTAAGCTGCAACAGGTACCCAGTAGCTTCATACAACATATATTTAATAAAGAGTCCATAAAAAAGCCTGGCATAGTAAAAGATTTGCACTGCTAGGCATTGCACATATGGTGAATGTTTATGCATAATGTCATAAAGCAAGAGAATGTGCACTGACAGTGAATACACTGACTGTCATCAGGCTTATAGGCAATGAAGCAGAGCAGCGTGGAACTTTTAGGAACAGGATTGTAGTGGGAGAGGAATTGGTTCATTCAGTGCTCAGTGCTCCCTTCTTTATAGGGTATAGCTTATATCATAACTTTTTAAACCAGGATAGCACAGATAAGGACAGTTAATAGAACATGGAAACATTACAAAGCACGCTACTGTTTTTCAGACACACTAGTCAGATTATCTAAACTGTTAGTCAGAATAAAAACACAGCAATCCCTCACTTCCTGTTATGTTAAGCACAATATAAACTGCAGCCCAAGGTCCAGTGAGGACATAAGAGAATGAAAGGAGCAGCCAATCTCTTGGGATTAGATGTTAGCCAAGCATGGACGCAAGTCTGCATAGCTTGTGACATTAAGCAGAGTTATAGATATATTTCTATATCTATACTAGGGCTGCACGATATGAGTAAATCATGCGATGTGCGATAATGTTGCTGAGTGTTGCGATGACGATATCACATGCGATAAGTAAATAAAAACTCAGCCTTTATAGTGTTCATGTTTTTCTGCTAATATAGACTCCAGACACTGACTAGTCTATGCAGAAAAAAATGAAATGCAATATTTCCATTCCAACATGGTTTTTTTTTAAAAGAATTTACTTAAACAGAGCATTTTAATTCTCCCCATAAAACATTTGAACAATTGAACATTGTTGAAAAAAAAACTTAAATAAACATAATCTAAATTATAGTAAGTTCTTTGCTAGAAAAAAATAGCAAAAGGAACAATCTAGAACAGTAGCACAGAAGAAGAACTGGGTAGAAGACTGCCCAGTGATTTTTTCCCCCCTCTTCTCTGTGGCTCTGGGTGAAGAGTTTTGGAAAAATACCATTTATTGCAGTTTAGTCAATAAATGCAATATGTATAATTTTTTCGCTATATGTATATTGCGCATGTTGCTATCGCTATGACGGTAAATTTGCAATATATTGTGCAGCCCTAATCTATGCATTGGATAGGTGAGGTGAATAGCCATAATTTTGTCGTTACAGTGGCACCTGTCCAGGGGCCTGACATGAGACTGCAAGTGTACTTTCCGTTTCTGAAGTGAGTGTTGGAAGCAGGAGCAACTTGAAGAGTAACTTTGAAAAGGGATAAATTGTGGTTGTTTGATGGGTCAGAGCATTTTCAGAACTATAGGTCTTATGGGGTGTTCTTAGTATGCAGCGGTTACTACCACAAAAAGAAAGACAACCTGTGGCAGGGTCATGTGTACCCAAGGCTCTCTGTAGAGTGTAGGCTGATCCAGCAGAAGAACAACAACTGGAGCACAGATTGCTGTTAAAGTTCATGCTGGCTATCATAGAAAGGTGTCAGAACACATAGTTCATTACAGCTTGCGGCCAGTCAGAGCACCCATACTGTCCGCCCGTAAAAGTGTCTACAATGGGTATGTGAGCATCATAGTTTGACCATGGAGTGATGCAAGACGGTGGTTTGGTTTGATGAATCCTGTATCTTTTACATCATTTGGACAGCCAAGTGCATGGTTATTGTTTACCAGTTGTTACATGTACAACCTGCCTTAACATTGTTGCACACCCACAACACTCTATGAGGTAAGTCAGAGTCCTTAATGGCAGTGTCCTCAAATTCATCAGATCTCAGTCCAGTCAAGCATCTGTGGAATATGCTGGGCAAACTAGTCTGATCCATCGAGGCCCAGTCTGAGGTACCGGATACCACAGTGAAATCCATGCGTTGATGGGTCAAAGCTGTTTTGGTGTCCTTGGGGAGGGAGGAGATCTACACACTATTGATTGGTTGGTGTATAATATATCTACCCTCTTATCTATGCATACATCAGCCCAAGCATACATACATACTGTAAATACATCAATGTGACTCCATTCCTGTCCGTGCAGACAGACACGCATACACAGGCTTGTATAGGCTTTTTTTTTTTTTTTTTTTTTTTCAACTGCTAAACACTTTGGAGCTGGAGTATGCCCTATTTGAAGAATGAAGGATAATGCTTTAGGGTGTTTCCGTCTATGACTGTTCCCCATATCCTGGTTTTGTTCTTCTATCTTATGTGCCAGGCCATGGAGCGCCAGTTTGTGCTGTTGGAGTTTTTCCTCATGGTCTCTCACACTCCCTCTCTGTTGGGCGTTGGTTGGTCACATGGCTGCAGTGCTGCAGTGAGAATATCACAGCAGAACATGGAAGCTACCATTTACTCTCTCTCCCAGTAGCATGGGTGGAACCACTTGTGTGTGTGTGTTTTCCCCTGTTTGAGATGGCTCGCACAGACCAAAATCAAAGAAGCAGCATTCTTTTGCTCACTGGCTGGAAATGTGTAATCTGCTTGCATGAGGCCCCTGACAGACATTTTTTTCCTTGTGGATTTACTGCAGATTCCCCTTCATCCCTCCTCTGCTAATGGTTTTGCACACTGCATGTGGTCTGTGAAAATTGGATCATGTCTTCAGTGTAAAGACTCATTTCACACCTTTGCTTTCCAGTCCAGAATTCCCAAAGGGCTTCCCCACGGCCACTGTGCTAACTAGCAGAAACGTTCCAGACACTGAACAGGGCAGCAAGCTCCTGATTCTTTGAGAGACAGCACTACATAAAAATTCAGTCTACAGCTGATGATCACTCCTCACTGGCAGTCATGATCTACATCCTTTATTGTATTGGTTGTATACTGAATATTTTTTGAAGCATACATTGTACAATGTTAGCTGTTGAAGTTTGAACCACCATGTGGAGCAGGGCAACCCTAAAATAGATGTTTGCTAGTTTTACTGTTTGCTAGGGCAGCAACTAATGACTGATTCTATTCCATCAGAGACCATCACATAGTGCTGATGTGTCTGTCAAACAGCTATAAATTCTTTTTCTTTATACAAGAAAAACTATATTACCCCTGGTATGATACATGTCTGGGGGCAACCTGCCAATTTTTTAGTGCTGGATAGCAGGGGTTTGCCACTAACAAGGGCATGCTGCCTCTGAAATGCATCCCCAGATGCCTCTAGGTCAGAATCAATGTTATTAAACAAATTTAAGCGTCAGTGAAATGATGTAGGATACAATTAAAATTGTTGCTTTTGACAATTGCACTCTTAAATTGCATTTAATTCAGCCCTACTTGCAAACTTGTGTTACATTTATGGGAAAACAACAGATTTATTGTTAAAGCAGGCTCTGTAAGATAATGTTAATAAACACACCGTCTCTCGTAAAGCCAACTTCAAGCTCTGCTTGTGTGGCATTGGATTGTTTAAGTTTAATGCTTAGTTTGTCACTCTATCAACTTCCAAAATTTCATGGTCAAGGCTATTGCAGTGCAAACCACATGTCACAGCTTGAAGCTGAGCATTCTTATCTTCTCTGCTTCAAATGAATATATTTGATTGTGGGTTCAGAGACTGATATACTGTTATATAAAAACAGACAAACGTGTATGGCTTAATACAGTACCAGCCATCTTAGTCTGAATTTTGTCCTTTGCCTGTTTTTCTAGATATCAATAAATATGATTTACATGAATCGTTCCAAGAGCACCCATGTATAGCGAAAAAACGTGTTTTTTGGTTAAAAAAAATGCCTATTTTTTATAGAGTAAACCTTAAATATGCCCCCAGAACACTTTCATTTCGCGTTAAACTCAGTTTAATGCATCACCTTTAAAAATTGTAAAGGTAAATAAGTAATCAGATTGCTTAAACCATTAGCATTAGCAGCATGCGCCGAGCCGAAACAAAGACTCGTACAAAAGAAACGTTGAAATAACTCTCTCTACCCACATGTTTAGACAGGACACAGCTTACAAATACTAAATAAACTGAGAACTGTTGAAAAATGAGGGGGGGGGTTAAACCACTAAAATACAAGGACAATACACAAAACAGTCATCCTACATGCTGCAGCAGGCTTCTTCTTCTTTTTATGGTGACTGACTTTTCAGCGTATTACCGCTGGACTGGTGGCGGTAATACAGTTTGGTTCTCAGAAAAGTCTGCCTTAGACTGAACCTGCAAATGCTGATTCGTGTAAAATTGAGGGGTTATTGTACTATATTCTACATTCATACATACATGTATAGATATGTACACATGTCTATACGAAAAGAAGCTAACTTTGGACACAAAACATGTTTGTTGCTTGACTACAAGATGGGCACTAGATAGTTTTCACCAATGAATGAATCTGGTTTCAATGTTCCTATGGCACAACAGGTTTGCTCTGCTTTCTTTGTCCAGTTGAATTTTGCATATGATTGGTTATCTGCTAATCACATACAGGGTCACAGAGCTTGTCCCAATTTCAATGCACCAAGAGGAAATCCAGTGTTTACGATTACGGCATTTAGCAGACGCTCTTATCCAGAGTGACGTACATCACTGCTTAAAGTAGTCCACAACTGTTATTGAAACCTGTAAAGCTATACTTAAATCAACAACAGCTATTTAACCAAGTTACTGCTGGAGTTACACACCATAACAAACCCTGTCAAAGACAAAAAGCCAGAGATTAATACACAAGTAAGGAAAAAACGTTAAGAGGGTAAGTGGCTGAGGGATTCGTGTTCTTTTGTCTTACAGGTGATGATTACAATTACAGTGGTCATCGTTCACCACACCAAGACAAACCTACTGGCCTTTTGAGGCCTATGAGGTCAGAACTAGGGCTGAACAATTAATGTTTTTTTGTCAAATGGGAAGAGCACAACAGCTGTGGTTTTAATAAGACATTAGTGTTATTAAGAACATTGTTGTCTTAAGATATAGAAACTAAATGTCAGTATGTACATAAGAGAGCAGGTGCAGTCTAGAGCATGCCTGAATTTTAGGTCCAGTCCACTGACCTGTAACATGGACTGTGTGCGCACATTGCAGCCTCATTACTGTACGTTCTGCATCGGGTCTTCTCGTACATCTAATCTTGAGTTATTCTGCTTCTGACAGGGCTACTGTGAGACCCAGATTTGAACTCTGCTAGTCCACACTGAGCAACAGAAGGCCACTGCCACATGATAGACTTGATTTCTGCAAACTTTGATGATTTTTTTTTTTTTTTCGGCAAGCATTTTATTGACGAGTTGGAATTAAGGGAATTAAAACTCACCTAGAGAGATGAAGTTAAGTAACTGACTTTGGAGGGAAAAGACACAATTTAACATGGTCCAGGATGTGCTGAGATGGGGCCTAGACTTGGGTGTTAGCCTGCTGACTTTGCTAGCCATCATGCCAACAGCCCAAAACACCCCAGTGCACTTTATAACACTGTGTTTATAGATGTTTAGAGATTCTGGTCACCTATTACATTTAATTTTTCTCACAGCTTAAGATAATTTAATCCTTGTTGTCTTTAATTGAATTATCTTGACACAAGTTCTACAAGGTTCCCACTAGGGTTGCACAATATATCGCAAATTTACCGTCATCGCAATATCAACATGCGCAATATACATATCACGAAAGACTGACTGAACAAATAAATGGTTTTTCCAGATCTCTGCCACAGAGAAGAGGGCAAATCCTCGGTAATACTGTTATAGAATGTTTCTTTTGCTATTTTTTCTGGCTAAGAACTTACTATAATTTAAATTATGTTTACATTAGATTTTAAATGATTAAAAATATATATTTTCAGATTTTTTCAACAATGTTCAATAGTTCAAATGTTTTATTGGATACATTAAATGCTCTGTTTAAGTAAATTCTTAAAAAAAAAAAACATGTTGGAATGGAAGTATTGCGTTAATTTTTTTTTCTGTCTGGACTAGTCAGCGTCTGGAGTCTCTGTTACCAGCAAATCCAAAGCAGAAAAACATTAACACTATAAAGGCTAAGTTCATTACTTACTTATCGCATGTGATATCGCCATCGCAACACTCAACAACATTATCGCGCAGGCCTAGTTCCCGCACTTTCTTAAACATTCAAGGCCCAGATTTCCAAAAAGGACCCAACATGGCGTAGTTTCAGACACAGCTAAGGGTCACTTATGGTCACAACACTGTTTGCTTAACGTCAGTGGTGCACATCAATAACATAAGTTTCTATAGAGCACTAAATAAGGCCCTACAGTTATGTTTGTCTTAGCTTTACAGTCGCTTTTTTCCCTCAAACTCTGATCTTTTTCATCCTGCTGTCAATCTCTGTATGTACTCGGTATTAACTCATTATATAATATTTGTTCCATTTCAACAGATCCCATGTGCTAAAAAATTAAATCTTAGCTTGGCATTTTAATGAGCACTGTTGTGTGCCTTTGTGTGGTGGCGGATGTGTTGATCGCTGCCTGTACATGGTTTCTGCTCGCCTGCTCCTCTTTAACTACTGTTACGTTGTACTCTCTTGAGCTTGACTGCATGGGATTTTAAGTGTTGGCTGTATCATCACAAGGTTGGTCTCTAGTGATGCCGCAGTCATCTGTGACCAGAGCAGAAATGGGTTTGCTCTTTCTGAGTGAGTGGAATGGCCTCTTTCCGTCCCCATCACTCAGCTAGATGCTACTCAGCTTGGGCATCTGTTAGCTAGTAACAGAATTGTCACTTTGTGTTCTCCTCCTAGCGTGTTAGGCAGTTCGAAAAGATGAGGTGACACTGCATGGAATTTTGGAAGGAGGATATTTTAGCTTTCACCCTCCCAAGTGCATGTGTTGTGTGGTTGGGGGTTGTGCTAGCTAGTGGGTGGAACTGTTAACATCCTAACATGATAATGTATTGAAAAAAAAATGTAATTTAGTCAGTTAATTGTTTAAACCATTTACATTTGTTTCATTTGCTTAAGTTGTGTCAGGAGTCCTCATTTAACACAAAATTGTTCTAAATTGAGCGGTGTTTTTATCTGTTTTTATTTATTTTTAAAATAATGATAATGGCAGAACCAGTTTGAGGAGTCTAGCCACTTCCTATTTTTCCAATTACATTGAAAATGAACTGTTGAATGCTAGAGGGTATAGAGTAATCTCCTGCTTTTCGCATGGGGTTCCAAGAGCCTGTGCGTATTGTGAAAAAGCGCTTGTGTTTTGGTAAAAAAAAAACAAAAGACTAAAAGTGTCTCTTTTTATAGTGTAAACCCTAAATATGCCCCCATATACTCCCAGAACACTTTTAATATCATTTTATACTCCGTTTAATCCGGTACGCTTAAAGAAAATGTGAAGGCCTATTTTAATTTAAGTTCCTCAAGGGAAAAAAATACAAATGAGGGCTCGTTGGAAAGGTCTTCTGGGGATCTGTCATGGGTCGGGCCGCGAAGCCCAGACCCGGAGCTACCTGGAAGTCCAGGTTTGCTACAGCCTGCCCGGAGTCCCCTTGTGTGAAATAATCTAGAAAAAAATATATTCATTGCCACAAAAAAAGGTAAAAAGGCGGAGAATATTTGCAGTTTCCGCGTCATTGTGGGGATTTCGGCATAAAACTATGGGTTTGGTTCTCAAAATAAATCCGCGTGTGACTGAATCCGCGACTCCTGATCCGCGTAAAACTGGGGATTTACTGTAGTGTGCTTTTTTAAAAACCATATTATGGATAAAAGGATAACTTGAAGAATAGGCATGCTTCCTTTAACACCCTTCCATTCACGAAGAGTAATTTCAGACATGATCTAGAAATAGTGATCATGTTGTTCAGATGTATTAATCCAAAGTCTTTTGTCCTAAAATACATCACATACTGTTTTAGTGCTTCACATCTTAGTAATAGTTGAATGGCACCAGTGAGGAAGAGAGTGACTTCTAGTCCTATATTGTGTTTCTGTAGGAATTACTAAACCGTCCTAAACAATTGCCTGATAACCGAGAGAAGGGGACAGGCAGAGGTGTAACTGTAGATAAATGGTGTGAGTGTGGTGCTGTTAGTGTTGTACAATTATAAGCTTTTTTTCTACTTTGACACTTAAGAAAAGACCTCTATTTTTCTTCAAAAGCTGTGATCGAAGACTGCATCATCTGTTTGCAGTATGTTTGGAAGGTTTAGTAGCTGCAACATGCCTTTGCTGTGTTATTTATATTACCAGTGGAAAATGGAATTGTGGATTAGCTGATATCTCGTAATTAAAAATGGCTTTATAGACTTAGAATGGCTTAAACCAGCGGCTGTTAAAGAAGTGAAGTTCTGGTCTGTGTGGCTGTTGGCCTTATATTTTCTCTGATTTGAGAAAACCAAAAGGTTGGCTGCTGTTTTGAGTTTATCCCCTGTCTGTTTGTACTGTTTAATCATAAATTTAAAAGTATACAGACCTGGTGAGCAAAGTCTACTGTTTCTTGTTTATTAAGTACCCCGTCCTCTGGTCATGTGGATTTTTGGTAGCCACTTGCTGCTGTGAGCTCTTTATGATCTTGAAAAAGGCAGAGAGAGTTGATCGTTCTGAGAATAAACAGATCGTGTTGACCCGACATAAAGGTGTTTTTGTGGAACTCTTTCTATCCAGAATGAGGGGTTAATGTCTGTGGGAACTTAGTGAATGCGAGTACTCTGCAGTTCACTGTAAGCATCACTAGCACATCCTGTCTGCATCAAATTATCCTGATACATTTATCAGGAGAAGCTTGTGATCTAATATTCTTTCCACACTGCTCACCCCTAATTATTTCTAGCTTCCAATACAGAAATTAAGCCTGGTCTTTTCATTTCAATGAAAAATCTCCATTCAGAACGCTGTGCTGTGCTGCCAGCAAAGCACTGAACCACTCAGACCCCTGAAGAATTACTCTTTAATTTAACCTCTTCTGGGTGTTCCACTTGGCACTGCCAAATGATGTGCGAGGAATAGCTGCTCAGTTAAATCAAGTAAAGATGATCCCCTCTCGTGTTCAACAGGGTTGATACTGTCTTGTTATGGAATGTCTCCTTACTTTATTGTGGTGTATCTGACCTCGAGCAGGTGCCGCGGTCGGCAGCCATGAAAGAAAGATGTGCCTAAACTAGCCCAGCCTTGGGGGATCTGCTGTGAGCGCTGCTGTCGTCTGATGTGCTTAGCTTTGATGCTCTACAGGGCAGTGAATGACAGACCAAATCTCCACATTAGACAAAACAAAAGTGACAGGAAAGATGTTTTTAGTTTAGTTTTTTTTAACCAAAAGATGTATTGGAAAGTGAGGACAATCAGTTTCTTCCTCCCCACACATGTTGTTATTAATGCCTTGTTATTGATATTATTTCTAATAACAGATATTTTATTTGTATTGCAAGTATAATCTTAAATAATGCTCGGCATTAGGATAATGGAATATGGCAGATATTGGAAATCTTAGCATTTACCTAATTGGATATTCAATTTTATAGGCAATTATTGGCAATGTATAATTCTAAAACAGTGGTTCTCAAACCCCGGGCCGCGGACCGGTACCGGGCCGTGGGTCATGTGGTACCGGTCCGTGGGCTGCACAGAAAAAAAACGTGGATGTTACCCGGGTTATGTTGTCGGCTCGTTGTTATGAAGATGCTGTTAATAAAGCTGCGACTACACATTGGATTTACATTTATTATTGTATTTTAAAGATACCCCATTATTATATTGTTTAAAATATCCCCATTTTTATGCGTATCATTGATTTGTATAAATACGTATATTTATCTGCCACTCCTTAAAGGTCGGGCCGTGAACATAGTTTCTGATATTAAACCGGTCCGTGACGAAATAAAGGTTGGGGACCACTGCTCTAAAAGTTTTCTTGTTTGTTCTGAGGTGGTGTATAAGCCATTTACTCATGTGGTCTTATTTTAAATCCACTGTTTTTTTTTTTTTAGGTCACAAAAAAGAAAATGTGGTCCTTTTAAAGGGCTATTGATAAAATGTGATGGAACTGTAGATAATGTCCAGACTGCAAAATGACAACAGTATACGGATACATTTCTTTCATACTTATTTGTGTGCTCATTTCTTCTTGATTTTTGTTTATTATTCATAAAATAGATTTTAGATACGATTTGTTTAATAATGTATTTATTATAGATCTGCAATGAGGAACAGTAGTTGGGCAGCTTTGGCCCTGCTTGATACTGAATGTGGAAAAGCACAGAAATATGGCAAACATGGCAATTATGTGTCACTGGTCTTCCAGGAAAAGCTATTCATCATTCCTCCGATTGCATGACCTCGACCAACCCTTTTTGACTTGTTCCAAGAACAGTCTGTCTGTCACTTGGAGCAAAGGCACTTCAACCTCAGCAGCTCTTAATCTGAGGCTGTAAAATGTGCTTTCGCCTTCCATGGGTGTCCAGTTTGTTGGTAGCCATGGTGATCTGCTTTGTGTATGTGTGCGTGTGTTTGTGTGTCAGCCTACAGTGCCGGCTTAAGTCTTTCACCAGTGTAGGCACGTCCACAAGTGCTAGCTCTCTCCCCCGACTGCGTAACGAGTGGTTAATTAGAGGATTAGCTCCACTGCTCTTGGAACGACAACCGATCCAAATCCTGATCACCGAAGCACAGCAGAGAGGACTCGAACGGAGCTCTGAACTCTTTTTGCATGCCAGGTTTAACATAATGGAAATGTAAGAAGAATGTTGGCGACCCATGCTGGCTTGTAAATGTTCAGTTCTGGCTTTTCCACAGTAGCTGGTCTTCGCTGACAGGGCAGGTAAGCTCTAGCCTATAGTATTGGGAACAGTGTGGCAATGTGGTGTTCAGGCTGGTGTAATCCTACAAAAGCAAGGTTGTGAGTGCTGTTGAATGTTTGTGCTGTAAATAGGTGCAACTTTTTTCATTTAAAGTTAGATGGTTTGGTTGTATAATGTCATTTGAATTTTGCATAATAGGATCACATTGTCCCATTGCCCCAGAGGTATACATTATAGCACAGTGGCTAATGTTCACTTGTGCAGGAACGGTCACTTGTACCTGTTCTAACCATGGGTTAAAGGTTAACTTTAGGACAACTGTTAACATCTAACTTTGTGATCTGATTAGCAACACTCACCTCGACACCATGCCCACAGGACTCTTATTTTGGAAAAGGAGTAGGCTTCACCTTATTGAACTCCCACCAGAAGGTTTTGAAACCGTGAGAAATCGATATGCTCCAAATAGTGTCTGTCCGAGAGCAGAGCTAGATTTAGAACAGGGTGAATCACTGTCTATCACTCTGCTTGCACCTCTCAGTCATGCGGCAGCCTGATCCTCCTCCAATGAGCAGAATCGAGATTCTTGTGTTGGTTGTTCTGAATGAGTATCTGCTTATTTTGTTATTTACAAATGATTTTTTTAAAAATCCATTTCTACCCCAACAGTTCACAGACTATTTTGTTTAGGTTTTTCTGTCAGTGTAAAAAGCCTACTGGAGCTGGAGGTGCTCTGTCGATCAGTTCAAGTCCATGAAGGCTTTTAAAGGAAAAGAGAAATGGGGAAATGGTGCAAAATGTAAATAGTGTGTTTTGACTCAGAGGAACAGATGGGTCTGTACCTCCATTGACCCAACAGGTTAATCTGTACTTCTGACGTAAACAACACATGCGTGTGTGCGTGAGCATGTGCACATTTGATTTTTTTAATGTCTGTGTAATTAAATGTAAAAAAGGTACACTGACCACTGAAAATTCAGGAGGCACATTTTTAATAGTAAAAATGGCAATATCTGTGACCCCTGGTTCCTATCACCACCACAGTGTAGGTTACATTGTGGTTAATAAAGTGTTTTTATATTTAAATTGTGTCATTTAAAATAAGATCGTCAGTTATTACATAATAATCTGCCTGCAATTAGTAAATCTGATCAGTTATTTTCCACAGTTATTAGATTTGACATATATTGTTGCAACAAGCAGCATGTTACCGGGGGGCTTTTCAGTTGGTCTGCTAAAATTAATAGAAAAAGAAAGAAACACATGCTCTGGGAATCCTTGTTTTCTTTGTGCTGTAATGTGTTTATAGGAAAACACTAGGGCTGCAACTAACAATTATTTTAATAATCGATTAATCTATCGATTATTTTTTTCGATTAATCGGGTATATTTTTTTTTAAAAACTAGAAAAGCATTAATTTCCAACCCTTTATTCAAAAACAGAACTAAAATCTTTAGAAAGTGCACGAACATGTTGCTCCTTGAGCTGTTAGAAGCTTGCTGTGGTGTACATGATGCATTTCCCATCAAGAAGCCTCTCATGGT
>JBBPDC010000129.1:27552080-27567911 GCA_037974485.1 Hemigrammopetersius urotaenia
CCAAGTTGCTCCAGGGAGAGACTGCCCCCTGTAGTTAGGGAATGGAAGTCGCTTTGGATAAAAGCTTCTGATAAATGTCGTAAATGTAACAAAATAGTGTATTAAAACAAAGACTGGCACAGCCCATATATTAACTGTAATCACTGGAAAATGTTCTTGCCTTTTCAAAAAAGTCCACCACAGACTGAGTGGTCAAAGCACCTCTTCAGTGCTTCATACAACCCTCCAGAAATTTTGCCATTGCGCGCTTTACAAACGACTTTCTGTGTGTCTTTCTTAAATATATCGAAATGCGCCACACTGCGGACATGTTGACTCTAATCCAATTTGGTGTGAACAGGTTGTGGTTGTTGTCATTACTGTTTCGGTCATGTTTTTTTTAATGAAAAAATAAAAGTGTTGCACTTTTAACATACTAAGCTGTAGGACTTTTTTTGGCTCCTTGCAGAAAGTGGGGCTCAATCTACTTGAATTAGCATTACATAAAAATCATGTATAAGATGTACAGTAACCCCTCACTTTTACGTGGATCCGCATTCAATCTAGCACAGATTTTTTTTTTCTGAGAAGCTAACTGATGATGGGAAGTGGAAATCCCCATGATAACATGGAAATTGCAAATATCCTCCACCTTTATTTGCTTTTTTTGTGGCAATAAATATATATATATTCATCATTTTAGTGCTAAACTTTTAAGAAAAATATAATATTTGTAACAAATATGAATTTTAATTTAGTTACATTTCCATATAAAATATAACTGTATAAATATAGAAAGCGCGTCTTGAAATGGTAAAATACCGTGTACTGGCGGAAGGCTTGAAAGTAGCCAATCGAGCTTAGAATTTATTTGATGGTAGATTTTATTTATATATTTTTCAATTTCTATGTAAATGGTCATCCTCCAGTCTTTTTGATTAATTCACATTGATTTCCAATAACATTTTTACCATAAAACAATGGTGTGCAGGTCCTCAGACAAAAAAAAACTTGTTTTTTGTATGAGGACCTGCTGAAAGGAGTGAGCAGTGTGTTCTACAGTGAAAGCTGGCTTTAGTTGTAATGTGTATGTTTTCGGAACACATTTTGGTTTATTTAAATTTCTTGTTTTTTTTATCTGTGAATATACTCATTATAATTGTAATGGTTTTAAATAAGGACAGTATCAATGCCCCCCAATAGTTCTTTTTTAAAAATTGTTTATTACCAAGTTAGTGCTACTGATGCTTCATCACCCAGCATTACATGCCTATCACAATATAACAATAAGTACGTTTCATGTCTCTCTTTCATAAACGGTGGACTGAAGTGCAGCCTTGTAATCGAGGACTTGGTTGAAATGTTCAGTGTGGTTCTACTGAATTCTGCCGCAGTCACTGTAATGGATGTGTCTTTTCATCACATGGTTTGAAGTTGCCATAGTAACTCTCTGCAATGGGTCCGTCGCCTGTTTTAAGGCTCCTTTTCTTCCTCTCTCTGTAGTAGTACGACACCCCCCCATCCCCCGGTCTCTCGTGCCCCCCAACACACACACACACACACACAAGCATGAACATTTTGTTTTTGTCTCTTTGTAGACCCTACCTTGTCATCAGTGGAACAGCCTGTGTATTCAGTTCCCTGAACAGGGCAACGTGATCTGGAAATATCGCTCTGCTGATCCGAGGTTGGTGATCAGCTACATCGTCCGCAAGATGCACTTTCGGCTCTTATTTTCTTTATGAATCACTTCTTTGGTTATGTGCTGGAAACTGTTGGGAGGGTTGCTCAAACAGCAGCATTGATCTTTTCTTAGATAGCACAATGCGGCATCAGTGTAACCTCCATATGAGGCTGTATGAAACGTCAATAGACAAAGAACTACATCCAGTGCCACCCCTCTGAATTCATGTTTTTTGGAAATGGATTTAGTTTTGAGATGGTTTACAGAATGCAGAATTTTTCAACCTGTCTGTAAATTTGACAGTGAATTTAATATTTCGCCACACTTAGATCACCATTAAGCACTATTTCTGCAAATTGAATCATCGGAAATTTTCAATCTTATTACCTCCTTATAGGCATCTTTAACTTGCCTCTGTCAGACGAAACCTGAAATGCCAGTTTTGACCATTTTTACAATTTTTGGTGAGAAGCTATTGTGCCCCAGCTTTAGGTGTGTTGACCATACAATAGAGCTGGACCAAATGACTTTGCAAAACTGTACCTTCAGTTTACTGGATGATATCATGCATTAATGTAATTTATGCTTTAAACTGACCCAGAATCTAAAATGCATAAGAGCTATGAATGTTGTCCTTCACATAAGGCAGAATATATCAGGAGTATCATTTCAGGGCGCTTTATGTACTTGACATCGCTGATCTCACTCTGAACCTTCTATGTGCTGGTAGAGTGAGGGTGGTGCATTTGCATCAGCATCATACACTGTAGTGTGACATTAGAAATGCAAAGTACTGCGGTTCTTTGGTGAGGCATGGATGAGATGTTTCCACTTGATAAAAACGCTGCTCATTAGTGAGTCTTGTGAAAGATTTGTGATGTCTTGAAGCTCCACTGACCTGTTTATAAACGACCAAAACTAAAGGCATTTGCAGCAGTCGTTCAGAAACGGTAATCTAAAAAGCAGTTTTAATTAGATTTTTGTGCTGGTGATTGTGCCGTTGTTTTGGTCAGTCTGATCGGTGGTGATGTGGCGCTATGACCCGCTGAATAAAGGTGAGCTGCTACCTCATTAATCTTTCAGTGTCCTCTATCAGCATGTGCTAGCCAGGTGTTTCTTTGTTTCTCCCTCTCTCTCTCTCTCTCTCTCTCTCGTGCTGTCCCTAATGCTCTCTTTCTCATTCTCTTTCTTTGTGTCTTGGCTCCTTCACTTCCTCTGGCCTTTCACCATGTCGCACAGATATCAGCTGCCCTGGTGCCAGGGGCTATCATGTGTTAAACTCTCATTAGCAACCGAAAGACTCCGCATTCAAACAAATGACTAGTATTGATGCTTGTGGCCAAGCATGATTATGTACAACTAGTCCTTACGTAGTCATGAGATTGCAAAAGTATTTATCCTCTGAAAATCAGCTGTTAACCTTGGTTTGTGACGAAAGTGCAGCAGTCAGTCGATCACCTTCTGCTGAGTTGTCAGTTGTAGTTTGAGGCAGTCCAGTTTGTCCAGAAGTGAGTAATCTGGCGTAGCATGGACAGTCTGTTAGCCTCACTGCTATTCATTCTCGCCAAATCTGCAGCGCCCACTTCCCACCCTCAGCTCCCATCAGTCAATGACATGTTCTCAGCATCTGGTCCATTCTGAAATGTGAATGTATTCCAGGACTGTCTAATGTTGTAGATATCAGCACAGAGTGTATGGGATGCACACAAAAGACATTTGAAACATTTTTACATTAAACACAATCATCATTTTTGCCATCCCAGAAAAAGTGCTTGTTAATTTTCATAGGTATCTCAGGTTTGTGTGTCAATTATTCAGTTGGGTTTTTGTTATTTTCCATAATAAAGAAGCAGATTTGGATTGCCTGAAGAGCACAAACTGCTAAAAAGACGTCATTGCTGGTGGTGATAGAAATGTGTCACAGTCTCGGAGTTATTCAGGGTGTTGACCCCTGTCCCCTGCCAAATGCACCTACAATGGGCACGTGTGCATCAGAAATGGAACCTGGAGAAAGGGAAGACGATGGCCTAGCCTGATGAATCTTATATTCTTTTACATTGTGTTAACTGCCGGGTGCTTTACTGCACGGTGCTTTACTGAGGAAGACATGGCAATAGGATACAGTATGAGAAGAAGGCACGCTGGCAGAGGCAGTGTGATATTGTAGGAAATCTGCTGGGAAAACTTGGGTCTTGTCGTTCATGTGCATGTGATTTCGACAGCCATCTACCTAAACATTGTTACAGACCAAGTACACCCCTGCATGGTAAATGCATTCCCTAATTACTGTGGTCAGCAGGATGATGTGCACTTGTAAATGGCAAACATTGTTCAAAAATGGTTTGAGGAACACAGTGTTGACTTGACACCCAAATTTCCCAGATCTCAGTCTGATTGAGCCTCTGTGGGATGTGCTGGAAAGCTAAGTCTGATCCATGAAGGCCCCACTTGTTGCTAATGCAACATACACGAGCATGCAGTCAGATGTCTTGTGGAGTCCAAGTCCTGATCGGTCATATTGAGAAGTGATTGTCCGTTTGTTCGTCTGTTAGCCACAGGATCAACAGTGAGCAGGTATTTAGGTGTTTGGTCTTTCTCAGCACAGCAGTGGTATGTTAGCATGTCTCTGCTCCACAGATTAGATCAAGTTTTAAACACCTCGTTGTCACTGCTGGATTGAGAATATCCAGCCAACAATGTCCTTTGTCCAGAAACTGGACTAGCACAAACTGTACAGTATTAGATGGACTATTGGCAGTAACTGTACATCTGTAAGGTGGACACAGTGTTGTAACCTCAGCATGTTTTTAGTTTATTTTCTGTTGCTATTTTGCGTTACTTTCTTTTTCTGATCTAGTTTGTGTAGTGGCTGGGGTTGTGAACACCGAACGTCTCGTTCACCAGACCAGACTGCACTGTTGGGATTAAGAATTCAGCTGCTGTCCCTGCAAGCTCCTCAGAGAACATAATTGTCTGTGTTCTCATAGTAGCCTTTCGTTCCCACAAGGCTGAGCAATGTACTTGCCAAGTGGATGCTTAAATAGTCCCATGACACAGACGAGTGGTTAAGCCTTCTCTTCAGCACTCAGTGAGCATACTCTGGAACAATACTCTGTGGCTAGTAACCTGAAAAGAAACAGTGGCAGGATTCGTATAGGTCTGATAGGGGTGTATACAGCCCTCATATTCCAGGACATGGAAGGGTAATCAGAAATAATGAACAGTAAAACGGTGTAGGTCTGCACTGGGTCCTGATTTTCTGACTGCTGACATAGTGTGCATTGCAACAGTATTGATTAATGTTTTAACATTTGCAAGAGACCTGTCTCTGTACTGCAGCCCATATTGACTTTGAATTGTGATTATCATTTAACCAAACAGTTTAATCAGTTATTTTACAGATTTTAACAGTTGCACAATGTTCCGTGCCTCTGTTTCCCATCTTAATTGTTCCATGAGTTGAAGACATGTTTCTATGAGTGAAAACTGAATATACGTTAAATTTATACAAAAAATTGTTACATTTGTATTTATGGGACATGGGCCCTTAAAAAAAAAAAAAAGGAAACATGGAACCTCCTCGACTGCACTACACCATTGGCTAAAGTTTCTGTCACCACTCTAAAGTTCTCCATTGAGCTTATTGCACAACAGCGTGTCTGCTTAATTGATCTTGCGGAGACCCGGATACAATCTCTCCCTGTTTACACCAAGCTCAATTATTCACAGATAGCAGCGGTCAGGTTGCAGAAAGGTGAAAGGCACACTCTGGGGCAGACAAAAAAATCTACTGGAACATCAAAACGTCACCCCTGTACGTGGAATCCACAGCTTCAGTGACACTGCGATCACGGAGGCACCTCCCACTTACCACTGACTGCTTAATGATTGTTGGAGGTGTTGAAGGCAAATCAAAAGATTGCTTCCTGCTTTATTATTAACTGTTAGGTAAAGTCTATAATAACTGGCAAAGACTTTTGGACTTAGATACTAAGTACATTTTCATCTGAGATTTTTTTCCCCCAAGAAACATTGTGGGGTGTTGGTTTTATTTTTGTTTTTTGAATGTTGTGTGACCCTGGTCATTTAATGTTTGAACATAAAAATAGCACCATTATTTTAGTGCATGTCATTTTTATGTTTTAGGAAAAAAACAAAAAAAAAAAATTTTTTTCACAGTTTTCTGTGCAGGATGTGTACTTACTTTCACAAATCAATAAAATGTGTCTTTTGACTAGAGGGGCTCAGACCTTTGTTTGCTTTACATATGTTTTCATTTACACTTGTAAATTAAAAATGAATACATGAAAAGTAAACCATGAAACAAAATATCCAACATGCCTAAGACATGAGGCAATGCTACATGTGCTAAAGTCTGTGATGTTCTATGTTGCTTTATGATTAAATGATGCCCCCCGTTTAATTGCCAGATTCATTTGAGTGATTTAGGAGAGAAACTACCAGCCTAGCCCTCCACAACTGGAGTTGGGCTTCTCTGGCCTTCCCCATTTACTGCTTCTCAATCTGAGACACATGCTGGATTTTGGTGGTCTAGTTTGGAACTTGAAGGGCAAAGTTTATTTCATGCTAATAGCAGGCATTTTTTCTTCCTTCAGTGCGAAGCAAATCTGTGTCTCTCCGAGATTTTGAAGTTTTATGCATTTATTCAAAGAAATGCCTTTATTTTTATGGCTAGGTGACATTTTTGAACATGAGGAGACATGAAATGCTTTACTTGGAAAGATCTCTGATTTTGTGCAGCTTCTGTACATGTCAGTAATAAAGGCTGAATGATGGGTCTATTCAGTCTCATGTATCTACGTAGTGTAATGGCAGCGCTGGTTCATGTGGTGTGGGGGTGAGATTTCTGGCCTCCATAGGAAAAGAAAGCAAAAAGAGAATAAAAGCATAGGCATGGGAAAAGTAATCACAGAGCTGTACGTTTGCTGTACAGAGCTAAAGAATCTCCAGTATTTAAACCCCTAGGGGACCCCGCCCCCCCCCCGCCCCCCCAGCTTATTAATACCCCCCTTCCCCACCATCTTGTGTCCTGATTAACTTCCCCTGATAGAGATTCTGAAAAAGTTCCATAAAGAAAGATTCATTATGTCATCAAGAGAAGAAAGTGTTATATAAAATCATTTTATTTTTAAAGGATGTTCCTCTCTGGTGCTTTAGTTTCCCAAAAGGATTTTTTCAAACCCTTGTTTCCGGTTATTTTTTTGTAACTTGAAATACCTGTATCACTGAATCATGTCAGAATATATATTGTAGGATATAACATTAGAAAGTGTTCAGGCTTGTCAGTCTGAGACAAGTGTCCGTCTGTGTGGATCCGAGCCTGTGCTGCCTGTCACCAGTTCTACCCTTGATCTTATCAGCTTTCACCGCAGTCTCTGCCTAATGGCCACTTCACTTAAAGTCAACATCCTGGAGTTACCATAGCGGGCCTTAATTACTACAGGGCTGTATTTGGACAGGCCAACCAAGTGAGATATCTTCACATATGATATCACAGACAAATGTATCAGATTCTTTTATTTGAAAAGGCAGAAAAGTAACATGGAACAAAAAATATTTTCTCCAGATACAGTACTGCATGCCAGTCATCAGTGCAGCAGAGTCTTGCTTGACAGAAAATTCTGACAGATGAAGAAGAAACTGTTTCCGTGTTTGTGCTGAGAACAAAACAGCACTGGAAAAAGCACAGTATAGTCAGATATCAATGGTTTGTTATGCTGAGAAACCGGATAGTCTAAATAAGGGCGTGTGAGTGGAACTCGCAGTATTTATAGTTAAAGGCTTAAATACGGAGATATTTTTGTGATATTTTCATTCTTCAGTTTAAACATGTCTAATTCCCACGATCTCTGAGCTGTGAAGTGCTGCTGCATCTGTTCAAAGTACTGTGAATTTGTATATATATATATATATATATATATATATATATATAACCCATTACAATTGGAATAATGTTCTCTGCTGGTATTTTAGGCAAATTTCTGCTGATTCAAATGATTTGGAGATCATCACTATTTTAAAGCTTTAGTTTTCAAACTTGATTGTTGTTGTGAACCCTGGTTATCCCAAACCTGAAATGTCTTGTCATGCCGTTAAATCGTATATTTTACAGTGAGGTTAGGGGGTGCCATGTGGCTTTACGTGTATGTCTGAGATCCACAGTGTCAGAACGTGGTTCAGTCTTATTCTTCACACATCCGTCAATTGTGCTGACCTTGCGCCTGGAAAGACTGATTGACGTGGGCCTGCACATTAGATGCCTGGGTTCAGATTATAATTAGCTCACTTGTTCCCCGGTGTTGCTCCCCTGTGCCTTATTCACCTTATTTCTAGCTCTGACTGTGAACCTCTCCTCTTAAGCCGTTCTTCCCTCCTGTCCGTTGCTTGGTTTTGCCTGACCCACATATAAGCAGTGTGAGGGCCCCCTCTGGCTTGAGCTCTCACCTCATGGAGTGCAGAAAGTAGCTGAAACCTCTGCCTAGTTTAGCCTGGACTTGACCAGGGTCTGTTGCTGTAAGTGAATTTATAAGGTTGTAGTGAATATTGCACCAGACAACAAGAGTTTGCATTGACCTGCTGTAGGAAGAGAGCCACTATCGCCACTTTCCTTCAGTTATTTTTGAATGAGACTGAATAACAGGTTCGAGGAGTAAAACCGAAAATGTAACCATATTTAACTGTTCCAGAATATGCATTGGGTGTATCTATTACCAGTTAATGACAAATCACAAATAATGGGCAGTTTTTTGTCCCTGTAGGATATTACAAGACATACTCTGGTCAGAGCTCACAGCAAAGCCTGCTGTGGCTATAAATGTACTTTGCTGGCCTGAAGAACTCAGAAGCTTGTTTGTGAATATGTCCTTACCAATGCAAATGCAGCTGCCAACAGCCTGAGAGCTTTTCATTACTACAGTTTTATTATATTAGGGTTACAAAAAGCCTGTGTAAAAGGAACAGGATTAACTGTTTTTTAATTTTCTTTAACCAGTTAAAAAATGTTATGTTTGAGAGCAAAATTGGAAACACTTGAATATTAGTTTGCTCAGAAGTAACTTATTTATTTTTATGTATTTATTTATTTTGTGTCTGAGGTCTAGGCCTGAACAGTGTAATCAGTGAAACCTGGATACGGTCATTTTTAAGAGTGGTGGAGAGAACTGATAAAGTAATTACTGTTCTGATTAAATCCTTATAGTGCACTTTGCTATCAGAAATGACATGGAAATAAATTGCCTCAATTTCTTAATTCACATTTCCTCATGGACTACGGCATTTATGACAAAGTGGACAATTTTATTCAGCCACACACTTTCTTTTCTTGCCAGGGAACTTGAATTCACAATAGGAATCTGTGAAACGGATGCACAGTTACAGGGTAATTTCAGCAGTTGTTTGCTGAGATGTAAAGAGTAATTCAAGGTGATTTGATGGGAGGTGTAACATTCTAGAGAAACTGGTCTCTGGTCTCAATGTCTAACACAAATAAAACTGTTTTACTGACTGTTTTTTTAATGTATGTTGAAAAGACTAAAATAATGGTGTAGATTATTTTCCCTTAGTTGCTGCTCTTGCTGTTCTGTTGATTCTAACATACTGTTATCTATAACACCAGGCAACAAAAATGTGTTACATTTTGTAGGGTTTTTTTATACAATCGTTGATTTAGGTGGTAGAATTTTTTTTTTTCATGTAGCTTCAAGGGTTTAGTTAGAAGCGTAATTTTTAGGAAAAAACTAAACCTTGTTATTCTTATAATGTTTTGCCTATTAATGTTATTTGTTTGTTGTACATGTAGATAAAAGGGTTGCCAACTTTCACGCATTGAGCGTGAGACACATGCATCACTGAGACTAAAATGAATATAGCAGTGTTACAACAACCTTATGAAAAATATGCATAAAATTGAGTTTATGTCTAGAACCATTGAGAGTAGAAAACTGATGTGATTTACTGAATCAGCAAAACTTGACTACAAAACCTTAAAACATTACAATGAAACAGATCTTTCAGAAAGTTTTGTTACCCAGTGTAATTGGGTAAATGTTACAGTTTAACAGAGTGCTACAACTTTTTTAAAGCTACAGGACGATTGTTTCTATATGTGATGTTGACAATAGGAAGAAGTGAGAAATTTACCTAAAACATTTGGCCTTACAACACCTTCAATGAAAATAATTATTTTTTTAAATAGTTTGGGTCAAATCCTAAAGTATAGTAGTAGTAGAACAAGGTCTCAAGACATCAGGCAGTGTACCGGTCATTACTCTACAGGTATTAAACGCTGTGGTACCTGTCCTCGTCACTGTGATTCAGGTTTGGTAGATCATGTAAAATGTAAAAATTTCAAAATGAACTGCTCTAAAAAATGTAGTTTTCATGATAGTATTCAGTTTGGTCAGTGTGAATTACAGGTGAACTTTGACACGTTGTGATGACTTGGCTATGTTTGGGCGAAAGCCTCTTAAGTTGTTAGTCATAAGGAAGCAGGTTTAACTGGAAAAATCCCACACATTAAAATTCACAGCAAACAATACAGTGTATGTGGGGAAAAAAAAGGAAGCAATTTTTATTAATGAGTTTACTAGCACATGTCTCTTATCTGTATCCTTTACCTTGTATCACTGAAGTGGAATTCTTTATGACTAACAGCCATGAATGAGGAAGATATTCCAATCCAGTAAACTAGTTTGTCCCAATGACCTGAAGACATTAAAGGAAAGACATGGAGGCACCGGGAAATATATCAGAGTTCTAGTGTGGGTTTGGGGGTAGTTGAGGCAAGGTCTATTCTTTACTGTTTATTTTGGGAGTGTGACTCATTTGCTGTGACTATTGACCACATTGTAGATTGGCCAAAAACGCTGTGGTCCAGTTTTTCAGACCAGGCCTACATTTGGACTAAAATGAACTCATGCTGATAACTAGCTGTGGGTGCTCAGGTGCTTTGTTGCATTATTCCTCAGTTTGCAGGAAGGTGCTGTACTATTGTACAATCAGCCACTTCGTTTGATCTAAAGATCAAGATTTTTGTCTGTGTATTTTGATATCATTTGATATAATTTGAACTATTTCTTGCTCACAGTTGTGAAAATTTGGTATAAAGCACGATATACTGAACTGAAGAAAGACTGGAAAACTGATTTAATAGCTTTTTTGGCATATAAATCAAATAGAAAGTTATTATGGAACTCGTAACGAACTGAGGCTTTGTTTGTCATTGGTCACGTGTTTTTCTGTTTAGCCGATACGTGCCTCGAAGCAAGGCTTCGTCTGCCACGCCCCCTTATACTCGATACGCGCTTCGGAGCTTCATGTGCCCATCACGATCAACAATGGTATCATCGATGCTAACACCTTGAAGAGCAATTATCATCCCAAGCATTTCAAAAACTTCATCTAAACGATTCAAACCCGTATCTACGGGTAAATTATCCCTCCATATCTGATCTGCTAAAATAAGCAGAACTGAACGAAGTTCATGCCAATTCCGTGACTTTTCACTTTGCATGTTGCAGTTATGCAGGAAAACTAATCGATGTTAAAGGATGAGCCAATAGGCGTGCAGGTCCAACCCACTGACACTGATTGACAGATGAAGAAATTTCATGAAATGATGAAATACGGCCATGAAATAAATACTGACTTTGAAAAATAAAAATATGAAATCATATTTGACAATAATAAGTTAATTTATATGACATAATGCAATATATTTCACAATAATGAGCTGTATTTCACAATATCATTATTTTAATTAGCAAATAGCATAATTATGTTTGAATCATAATAAAACGACCACAATAATCAATGATGCCGTCGGCTTGACCGAGGCCTGCTTTGACAGCACGGGTACGGCTTGGGTATGAGTTACTTTATTTGTAATAGAAAAAAAATTTTCCGTTCGGTTCCTTATGCCAGTGGAAAAGTGTGTGTCAGACCAACATGGGACATGGCGTACATGCTCATACACAACCAGAAATGCAAGTTTTTCTTATTCTCACTTATCGTAAATGTTCTGTAAGTGTTCCTGATGTTGGTTTAATGCTTTCTGTTGCAGTCAGTGATTCCCTTCTGTGAAGTCCAAAATGAATGGTTATGCTGCCCCCACCTACCCCTCCGGAGGCTTCAGTTCCTACTCCTCCCAGCTTAAGTAAGTGATCCACCATCTCCCTTCACCTGTGTTTTCTCAAAATCTCTTCCTCATACATGAGCCCTGCCCTAGACACACTTGGCTAAAAATAATGATCACAACCCATAACACAGACCTCTTTACTGTGTTTGGCCAGACTTGCCCATTAGATGTGCGTCATAGATTGCTGCCAAGATTCACAAAAGACTTGGAGCCAAATCATGAGCGATAATGTGCTTCTCTCATTACTGCCCTTTTTTTTCAGAGAAAGAGAACTGGTTTTGAAATTTTGAAAGAGCTTAAGAGAGTATCTGAAGAACACAAAGGTCAAATTGTACACATTTAAATGCAGACGAACAGCCAAGCCAGGATAAAATACTAGTCACATTCCTGTTTCATCACACATTGGCCTCAAACTGTTCTACAGTTTTAAACATACTGTTATCTATAAAATGGGCAAATGTTAGTCGTTACACCAAGTGAAGCAGGGGGCTGCCACCGAGAGGCGCCCGGCGAGCAGTGTGTTGGGATGAGGGCACGTCAGTGGTGTCACTAGCAGTTGGGATTCTAACCTGCAGCCATCTGAATGCAGGGGCAACGTCCAGCAGCTGCCCCAATTATTGCAGTGTTTACAAAAGCAGTCAAAAGTTCACATTTGGCTTAATGTTATCTTAGACATTTTCAACAAAATGCTTTTAGAAATACCCTCTTTCAGTTTAGAACTAATTTATTTTTATTTTATTATTAATATTATAACGTCAGCTTTGTAATTTGAGTGTTTTGTTGAATGGATGTAAATAATCTTATTGGGAATAAATGAATGAATTCATTAATAATTAGTTCATTGTAATAAAAATAAGACACCCTGGGCACATGCGACTGCATATGCACACACAGTAAATCAAATGTCAGTCACACTAAGTTTATGCTCACTGCTCACATTTACATTTACATTTATGGCATTTATCAGACGCTTTTATCCAAAGCGACTTCCATTCCCTACCTACAGGGGGCAGTCTCTCCCTGGAGCAACTTAGGGTTAAGGGTCTTGCTCAGGGACCCAGTGGTGGTGCTGAAGGTAGGATTCGAATCCATGACCTCTTGGTCAGGAGACAAGTATCCTACCCACTGAGCTACCTCAACCTCAGACTGTTTAAAAGCCACAGTGAAGTAATGGAGTGCTCTCAACACGAAAGAGAAAGAGATAGTGATGCTTATAAATGAAGTCCTTTCCCACAACATTCTACAAGGGTGGATAACATGGACTTTCAAAGTGTGTTAGAGACTCATACCTCCACCCGACCTGTATCTGCTGCAGCTGTTACAGGAAGTCTCTCAGCAGGGAGTCCCTAGTCCCTGGTAAATGCAGTAAATAAACCACACATGTAATATTTCCACCCACTTTTTATTAAACTTGTGCAGAAGTTGTAATTGACTGAGCAGGCCACTGATTTAGTAAAACCTTCTGGCATTTCCATCATAATTACCCAGGATGCCCATGCTATAGATTAAGACACGCCTCCAGTATACTTCCACTAGTGCTACATTATTAATTGCTCCTCCAAGTCACACAGTCTATAGGATTAACCAATATCAAGTGTCCAGTCCATTCGCTGGCCCAGGTGACACTTGAGTCCACCTCAACACCAAAGAGCACTCACACTGTTGTTCTCATATTCACACTCTTCTTTTTGAGTACACAGCACTGAGTCAATAGAATAGCGATAGGATTTCTCTATTGGTAACCTGGGTAAACTCCTGGATTGGTTACAAGGATTCTCAATTTTCAGTAGAATTTCTTAGTGTTGTAAACAGCTTTAAAACAATTATTAAATATATTGCCTGTTCAGAGTTTACGTAACACACCAACTGTAAACTGGATGCTTTTTCATCATTTGGCCTGAAATAACTGCATATAAATAAAAGAAAAATGAATAAACCGATTCCAGGTGGTGGTGAGTAATGTCTGGACTGCTACTGGAAGTACTGACTGCCAAGGAGTCAATTTGGCCACTTTAGGCTCATATTTTAATAGTTCTGTGCAATAGGTAATAAATATACAAATACAATCTTCATAATATATGTATATTAATTAATATGCTAACATTTCATAATCAGAATAGCTGTGATCTAACACTTTTATGTATTATAGTCAACACATGACAACACATTTGACTAAGACCATGTTGACCTTTGTTTATGTCCTGCAGTGGCCATGGCTCCCAGTCACCTGAGCTCCCATCACGCAATGCCAACAAGTCCAGTGCAAAGGCTCTCTATGGTGGGTCTCCAGTTGTTTTCACTGTGTTCTTTATCACTCTGGCATTCTGTGCTAGTAGTCCATCCTTTGCGTGTTGTGCAGTGCTGTTTTAGCATTATGAGCAGAGGCCATATATATGTACATGTGCAGTCTCCACCTGCTGTCTGTTCAGTGTAGTGCACTGTTCTTTCCCAGGTACAATCTTATCTCTGTCCTCCAGGCTTTCCCGTATCACAAATCTCTGCTAATCATCATTTACGTCAGTCAGCTGTTTCTTTATCTTAACATCACATGTTTTGCACCCTTTTATGACTAGGCAGGGAAATGAGGAAACCTTTCAGAGACATGGAGCACAGAGATGCTTATTGTTGGTCCTGTATTGCTCCGCCCTGGTATACTATGGAGTCCTTTTATCTCCATGGCAACACATTGTCCTTTTGTATTCTCCCCCTTCTCTTGCTGTCTTTGCTGCTCATCACTACACACTGCTGCAGACATGACACCACATATAGTGCATGTTTCCATTATTGTTCCCACCCCTGAAACAGACACTATTGGTGTAGTGTGTGGCTAAACTACAGACAGCTGAGATGACGGCGCAACTCATTCACTTCATCACCAGAATTATACATCTATATTGGCTTGTAAATGTTTGTATTGGCCTTACATTGACCATGCAGCAGTGGAAATGTCTGAGCCGTCACTTGACCATGCTCACGCAGAGCCAGAGTCTGTCTCTCTCTGCATGGTCTCTCTGCGGTCTGCAACACCGAAAGGCCAGCAATCATCAAACAATCCTGGTCATGTCTCATACGGACAAACATGCAACAGATCTCAAGGAGCAGCTGTGACCAACTGCTGTCCAGCACAGTTTAGTGTTTTTTCTGCTCTAATGCCGTAGTTATCCAACCTTTTGAGCTCTTAGTCCTTAAAAAGTATAAATCGTACATAGTATTATTGAGTATATCAGATTCCATTTGCATAATAGGAGGCTGAAAAGCCATTTAAAAGGCAAGATGAGGAACCGTTCATTTTGACACTAATGATTTTTTTCCCACATCATCGCTTGTTCGTCTTCTCTGTTTAGTGAGCTGTTCACTCCTGTTCAGAGCTCCAAGCAGAAACAGGGACTCAAACTCCACCCAATACACACACACACACACACACACACACACACACACACACACACAGCACTAACCGTCTTGTGATGGTGGAATTTATAATTAACAATTTTTTTTCATGCATTTTGTAACCATTTGTGATGTGCCTGGCCTTTAAAATACAGCAACAGAGGTGGGCGTGTCCCAGACCGCAGACCTGATCTTCTGGTTACAGCAGTGCAGGGGTGTCCAGTTCTTAGTACATCATAGTTTCAGAGAAATCATCTAAACCTGGTAACTAAGTGGATGCCCTCTATCTGAAAAGAAAAAGGTTTTATATCAGAAGAGGTGGTGAAACTTTTATTCAGAAGCTGAGCATATCTGCTGGACTAGATTGGGTCCTTATTTCACTGCACCACTCCCTTTTATTGTTTTTTGTTTACTCACCCCTCCATTGACAACTTTTGCTCACCACACCACCCACACTGTTCTTTCTCCCCGGTCATGCTCTCAGGAACAGACGGACAATACTTCCTACGCTCTTCTGCCAAACACAAAAAGAAAGGTAGAGCACAGTGGAGCATGGTGTGTGTGTGTGTGTGTGTGTGTGTGTGTGTGTGTGTGTGTGTGTGTGTGTGTGTGTGTGTGTGTGTGT
>JBBPDC010000129.1:27575424-27585640 GCA_037974485.1 Hemigrammopetersius urotaenia
CCCTGGTGGTTGGCTGAGAAAGTGTTTGATCTGGTGTGCAGCAGAGCTGCTATTAAAATCGCCGACGATCATCTTAATTTAATCGTGGCAGCCAAAATCGTGATCATGATTAAAATTTGATTAACTGTGCAGCTCTAGCTATAAGTAGTGTATTTGAAATGTTTTGTACCATATTGGTATCACAAATGAAAGGTTTTCTGTTCAGCTTTTTGTAGGTTGTGTGTGAAATAGAAGGTATGTTTGTTATACTCCTATGTTTGCGTTTTAATCCCAGGGAAAGTTGAAAAACCACATTCAGAACCCAAGCGCTGTGGATCTGATTCACTTCCTCTTTACACCACTCAGAATGGTACGTGTAATTTTCACTATGAAATGACTCACTTCTCAGTAGAGCATACACTCTAGTGAACATTGTTAAGGTAATGATTTAAAGCTTTTCCATAAAGTAGGAGAAACGCATGTAGTTTTCTCATGTACCTCAGTAAACTAACGCATGTTGTTAAGCATCTACATTGAGAAATACAAGGAGGTAGGGATCATATTACCTGAACACAGGGTCAGTTGCTGTGAGTGTTTACAATAATATTTTACTGCTGCACCTTAAACTGTTGAATATTAAACATTCCATTTATTTTACTCGATAATCCGAACGTTCTGCGTGTCTGAGACTGAGAAGAGCTGCTGTTTTGGTTGTGATAGGTGATTCACACATCCGGAGGAGTAGAGCTGGCGAAGAGTGTAGTGGTTCCTCTCCTCACCAGAGAGTCCATAGACTTTTTGCACTCTGCAGGCACTCCTGAGGAGCGTCACCTGTGGGTCACACTAGGAGATGGCTGGACCAAATGCAGGTACTTTACACTGTCGTAACAGAGTAACTACAGTGTATTCAAGTGTTCAACATTGCTGTGTATAGTGTTATTTAAACATTAAGGTTTGACCATCTTTTATCCTTCAAGAAAATTACAGAAAGCAGAAGCACTGAAATGTAAACCCAGTGTTTGTTGTCTATGCTTTTATTCACTGTTTTTATCTAGGCTGGAGTGGCCAAAAGATCATTACTTCCCCCCGCACACTCTGCGTTTTCGGGATGGCTGGGAGCCTCCGGTGTTAGTGTCACGAGAGCAGGACCTGGCGCAGCTTGCCGAAACACTGGCTCAGGCAGAGATCCACAGACAAGAGGAGGTGAGCCGCCGACTACACCATGAGGTAAGAGCCTTTCGTACATAACAAAACTGACATTACAAGAAGCATTTACACCATAACATCGTACAAGCCCAGTACTATTGGCTCTAGCTGTTTTGTGGTATTGTTTGCATGTAAAAAAAGCATAAAGCATATTACATATGTTTTGTTTTATTCCATAAAATATCTTAAAAACAACACAGTGTAGACACTGAGCTTTTCTTCTAAAATCAAGGGATTTTAACCAAGGGTATATGATGGAAGAGAACAGACTTACACCAGCATTTATACTCCTTTACCTGGCATGTGGGATTTGGCATGTCATCCTGTTCGATTCTTCAGTGCTGCAATGCTGTTCTTTGAATTGGGTTTCCCTTCGTATAGCTCTCTAGTTCACTGAGTAGAGAGGTGTGAAGAAAGTGTATTTTCTTTTTTCCTAATTGACATGCTTTAGTTGTTTTTATTGAGGCAGACAGTATTTGATTTGTAAAGAACACTAAAACATGAAAAATAGGGATTGTTTGATGGTGTGATTTCTTGTTCCTCTTTCATGAAGCTGATGGAGCTGCTTATTTTTTTTAAATTTTTTTTATTTTTTGCTTCCAGCAGCAGCCCAGCATGCAAGATTTCCCCTCAGCAGACGGGTATGCCTTCAGTAACACTGCCTACCAACGCATGCACCTGCTGGACACAGATATGGCAGTGGCTGCTTTTAAACAGGCGGTCAGCCGCCACATAGATAGGTAACACCCCTCTGGGGTCACATGACTGCCAGCAGGCCCTGGAGAACTGTCCTCCTGTGCACTTTGTCTTTGGGCTCAAATTCTTTTTGGTTCAAGTTGCCATACAGAGCACACTTTTCCATGGGTGTAAAACAAACCTTTAGCTTTGATTATTCATTTCTTTGGCTTTCTTAAGTAAGAAGATTAGACAATTAACCTACAATTCTACTTTCTGAGTTTCACATACAACATTGGGTTTGGGTTGGACTGGGTTTGTTAAAGTCTTCTGAAGTGTCTGAGGGCGTCATCATGAGTATGCTGTGAAATTCCATCTTGGGTCACTGAGAGAAAAAGGACATGCTTACCTGATCTGGAATCTTAAATCTAAACTCCAGCCCTCCCCCTCCTTCTCTCCAACAAAGAAGTTTCATGCAGCAAGATTAAGTTGTGGATGCTGTTCTTTGTATGTCCAATCTGTAAATCCACAAAAATATACTGATGAATACATTGATGGATGAATTTCAGTTTTACAGTTGGTTAACCCAAGTGCTTTGTAACAAACTAAATAAAACCATCTTTGGAATAATTTGGGGGATTCAAATTTCAGATTTAGCAATGTGAGTTTGGCCAGGTGGCCTCTCAAAGCAACATGGACAGATTTCTTTTGAGCTTAATTTTGTACCTGTGTAGACCTATGTCTTAAATAACTTACTATTTTCATTTTTTAATTGTATTTATAACCTGACTCCCACTCTCCCACTGGCTCTAACTTTCTTATTTCACTCTTTTTGTGTTCAGTGTTTCTGTGTAGTTCACAGAAACTGTCTTTTTTTTTTTTCTTCCTCTCTTCACTATCTGATCCAGGCTTTTGGACACTTCTCCACGGCTGTTAGCAGTTAATGGCACGGATAGTTGTAGATTAGTTTAAAATGTGCATGTCGTGTGTCATGTGCAAAGTACTTTAAAATGTGTGTGTATATATATAATATATATATATATGTATGTAATAATCATCTACAGAGAATAACCTCAAAATAGCACAGTTTGCATTTATTTACTGTTTGCTGTTTGTTTTTAGTAGGTTTTTTCAGTTTTCAGTATATTATATTAAATAGAGCAAAAAAGTAATTGTGTATTAAAATTTGTGAAGGTGAGTTCTTTGTAGATGGCGTGAATGTATTTTTATGATGAAACAGTTCTTACTGTAGCTATAAAAGTGTGTGGTTTTCTTAATTCTAATCACTCTTGGATGGTGTCAATTCAGAAACTATGATGCCCATGGTAGAAGTCAGTCAAGAAATTTTGCCAAATCTAAATATGACTTTGTGGCAAGGAACAACACAGAACTCTCGGTGGTTAAGGACGAAGTGGTGGAGGTATAGTACTCATTTACGTTATTTTGTGTGTAATTATGAATATATTAGGATGTGATCTGTTTGGGACTGTTATAGTTGCTACAGTATAGTGGCGTGCTCAGCTCTATAAATGTTCTCGATAGGTTCTGGATGACAGGAAACAGTGGTGGAAGGTTCGAAATGGCTCTGGGGCGTCAGGATATGTGCCAAACAACATCCTCGAGATTAGCAGGGCAGTGGACGTAAGTGGACGTGGCGAGCCAATTTACAGCCATACTATTCAGGTGAGTTTGAGGCGCGTGATTGTCTCGAGAACTGTGAAGGTAGTGCTTCATACAGCAGACTTTCACTTCCTACACCCTGTGTTTTATAATATGTGCTCACTTTTTAGTTCTTTTGTGCTTACATTTCATGTCCATTGAATATTATTTTTTAAACTTTTTTTATATTGTTTATTCATTCTAGTTTGTCACTCCAAAATGCTTTGACCATGTTCTTATGTCGCATTATTTGAATTGATATTGGGGAGATGTAAAACTAATACTAGAGCATTTCTGAATGGCACAAGTTTGACAACTAACAGACAACACTCTCAGCACTGGTTAAATGTCTTTGATTTTTATTTTGCTGCTGAATCACTTTTTTGTTTATATTTATTCATCTAAAAGCTAATGATGCCAAAGAAGGAGTTTGAGCTGTTTAAGGTAGGGCTGACTGGCTGTGTGCTCAGCCTGGCTCTAGTTTGCAGCTGCTTTTCTACATTATTCCTGTCTTTACACTAATTAGAATTAGTTTATTCAAGATAGCCTTTTTATGTCTTTGGGCAATAGATTGTTTTAGTGTTGTGCTTGCTATAATGTGGGCTCTTTGTGTTAGAAAATGTAACAATGTTGAGTACATTTTAAAAGTTTTGACATTTTAATTACTCCCTGGATACCTTATGTGCTCTCAGCTCCTGTTTTATTACAAACCCTTCTCTTATTGGGCCACTTTGATATGTCTACCTCTTGCTATGCATGATAAATTTGCATTAGTCATCCTTTTTGTTATGGTCAGTTTTTGATTACACAGCCATTCTTAATTGAATATTTGCTGGTGACGGACCACCCTTAGGCTAGTCTTAGTTTTATTATGGGCTATGTTGTATTTACAACTCTAGAAATGCTGCTGTGCCTTGGTGGCCACACACACTGCCAGGTCAGTGTTACTGTAGTGTTGAGAATGGTCACCGCCCAAGTAGTGTCTTGCCTATGGTAGAGTCACAGCAAAATGTCAATTTCGTGAGTAATATTGATTTTAAAAGGCAAGATACTGATAACTTATGGTCAACCAATTTAATTAATGTAAATAAATACAGATACTCCAGATGTTCTAGTCAGACAGTGTTTTATTAATAAATATCTAAAATGTCATTATTTAAAAATTAAAATAAACGTCTGGGGCTGTATTACAGAAACTTCCTAACTTGAAAATCCTATCTTAACTGTGTGGTAACCATGGTAACGGCGGTTTTGGGTCTTATATAGGAAAAAAGACATTACAGAACAACTGTTCCTAAGTCTAATTTCCTATCCTAAATCGAATTGAAGAAAAATGTATTACAGAAGCATCCTAACCTTAAAAAATCTTAAATAATCTGTCCAAACTTTAGGAAACCCTTCCTCTGTCCTAACTGTCTGTAGCTGATTATTTAGACTACGGGCCGTGTGATAATGCCGTTAGCCGATCAACTCCGCTCAGCTTTGGAGAGGCCGACCCGTCGACACGGTGCTCAGCCGTTTGTGGTACAATTAACAAATGCGCTTCGTTTTTTCGCTAAAGGTGATTTTCAAAGCTGTGTGAGTTTGTGATTGTGACTATACTTTTGTCCACAAAGTTGTGTATGATAGCACTGTCCCAGTACTTTTGTCCGTATTGGCCAGAGCAGGATGTTGTTTAATATCCATATTCTGAAGACAGTAACGAAGATACTCTGACGATACATTGTTACGGACTGGAGCCTCGTAAAGTTACAGTGGCAGCAGGTAACAGTGACTTCCTGAGATGATGTGTTGCGTTAGTTGCTAGGTAACAGACATAAAAGTCGATCATCGATGTTCGCTTATTTAGGCTTCCTAACTCGAGATAAGATAGGATTCCTAAATCTATCTTATATCGTCCTATCCTTACTTTATGCTTAAGATAGGAAGTTTCTGTAATACGGCCCCAGGAACTTAATTACAACAGTATTGCAAGTCATAAGGTTTCAGCTGAGCTTTGGTGGACATTTTAGAAACTGACCAAAAGTAATGAATCTAGTAGAAGGTGACTGTTGTACCAGTATAAATAGACATATAAAGTAAGTTAGGTTGGCAGGTAGGCAGCGAGTGTAAGTATAGGGGTCAATAGCTGATGAGTGAACATCAAAGTGTGTGTGTGTGTGTGTGTGTGTGTGTGTGTGCAGTGCTGTGTACTTTATAAAACCCCCTAGAAACTCTCTTTCTCAGCACAAGCAGTATGATCTTTCTTTTTCCCTTTGTTTGAAGTGTGAGTGTTTGTTTGAGTTTATTTTCAAGAATTAATTTCCACATTTACTTTCCCCCCTTCTACAAGCAATTGCTGGGCGAATTAAACGAGGTAATGTCATTACCTGTGCATAGCTAGACCTTTTTTGACTGGTGGATGAATTTAGAGTGTATAATGCCATCCTGATCTACGCATAAACCTCCAAATATGTTTTGTAGTAATATTGAATCAGTACGCATGTGCAGCTGTCACAATGAAGGTTTATCTTGGGCAGGGACCCTGTTCCCCTTTAGCAGTCAGTCTCTCTTTATTGATTTTCGGGTTTGATTACAAGAGTGAAAAAATCTCCATTGAGATGTGATTTGAGAGACTTTCCTGTGCCAGACAGAATGGCCTTTTTTCTTTAAGAAAGCACTTTGGACACGTCTGCCATCTGGTAGTAAACAGTGATATCATAAGTAGGACTTTGGGCAGTTTTTACATTTGTCAACAAAACATAACATTGGGTAACAGCATTAAATCCCCTCTAAAATGAAAGCGTTTCCTTCTCAAAAATCAGGCATACTGCTTTTGATAATTGAACTTTTTACTCTGAATAATGTTTACTGATTGCTGAGACCAACACTAAACCCATGGCCATTCAACTTACATAATATTGAACTAAGTCTAATGGCAGTGTATTCTTTCAATGTGTGTTTTTTCTGTGATTTTCTTTCCATGCTAATCCTATATTGGCATTGAGGAAAAACATGTTTTGAGCTTTTATTATTGTTGCAAAATATTTGAATATTCAAGAGTAGAATTACCATCTAACCTCTGACAAAGGCTTACGTTGAAACATAGACACAACAAGCCATTGTTGCTATTATCATTTAAATATGAAAACAGAGGCAACTGTCTAACGTTTCAACCCTTCCCCAGAAGCAGAGAACAGACTATGTCCCAAAGCCAGTAGCGACTGCCATCCCTCCAGTCCTGACGCCACCTCCTCCAGCTCCTGCACTGGTGCAGTTGCCCACCCCTCCTCTACCCCCTGCAGCCGCCCCTCCAGCCTCCGAGCCCCAGAGGTGTTCGCCCACTAACGTCAGCCGCCAAAACAGCAGCAATTCCAGTGACAACGGCAGTGTGACCATGAGGGATCAGCAGAAAGAACGCTCTGCTCCTACTAACCGTATGCAACCATATACACCAGACTACACACACAAACATGAGGGGGAGGTTCTAAGCTGTGTGAAAACTAATCTGAACTTAACTTTCAGTTAGGATTTATGCCTCTTTAATATGTGGTGATATTTCAGGTTCATATCTCCAGTGTTACCTTGTGCATGCAGGTGCTTTTAGTTCAGATGTGTGAACACACAGATGACACACATGGGTCACACCAGCATGAACAGTCATGGCAGAAAAGAGCGAAAAATCTGAATGAGCTTTGTAATGTGAATGTAGCGGTTGTGCTGTTACTGATTATGATTAGTGTTGTACAATTTCTATTACTGCAAGTGACTGATAAGGAATGTTATGAACAGAGTGTAATCAGTGTTGATACTAAAGCACAATTTTACTAGATGGCAACATGTTCCATTAATTGAGGAAATGTGTAATTAATAATGGGTTAAGTAATATAATAATAAATTAATTAAAAAAACATTTTTGGCTCCATTGTCCTCTAAGGCCGCAAGTCAAACATGGAGGAGGTTCAGGATGAGCTGATGCACAGGCTCACTCTGGGCCGCAGCGCCCAGAAGAAGTTCCAGGCTCCACCACGCAGTGCGAGCCTCCCCGCCCTCAATATCACCTACGACTCCGGCCCTGAGGAGGTCAGAGCTTGGCTGCAGACTAAGGGCTTCAGTGCCGTGTAAGTGTGTCCAAGGAGGACTGGTTGGTCAGTGCCAGTTCCTTTTGCACGCTGGTTCCTTTTGCCGGTGCTTTTTGCTTCGCTTCCCAAAAGGCACAGAACTGAATCACAATCAGAAAACTTTATTTTAACCCCTTAGGACATTGTTTGTTTTGGCTGTACAGACACAGAGACAAGAACAATATAAACTATAAAGTCTAAAATCTAATAACTCTGCAGAGTCTTTTTGTATGTTGTCTTTGTGCTGTGTGTATAGTACTGTGCAAATAGTTTAAAATAACCTTTCTAGCAGGAAGACACATTAATTATTGCACATTGAGAAAAATGAATATATGCAAACAAACAGTGAAGCAGAAAGTATCAAGATATGATTTGTTTATAAAAAAAAGTACTTGATATATTGTGAGCTGCTGCAGAGAACACAGGTTCGCTTCCAGATTTCTTTGTGGTTCCTTCAGCCGTTGTTTGGACTCTCCATCATCAGCTCCTGATTTAATTTAATGAAGGACAGATTGAGTCAAACCAGTTTTCTGATAGTAATTGGTCTTCCACAAGTAACTCATTCATGTGCTTCAGATAAAATCACTATTTACTGTGTTTAGTAATATAAATGTGAAAGACTCCCTGCTCATCAGGATTATTTTCACATGTGGTTTTTGAACAGTACTGTCACATCAGTACTTTTTTTTTTTTTTTTTTTTTTTGCATCTCATTATCCACAGTTTGTTTTGGATAGGCTGTTTTTTTTACTCGCTTGTGCAGAATCCTAATTGTTTTGACAGTCTGAAAATTGGTGCTAAGGCCTCTCTTGAGTAACCGTGAGGGTCGTAGCTTGAAGGGAATTTCGATCAGCAGGTACATTTATGTTGTTGATGCTTCTGTCCAGTAAGGAGGAAGTTTAGAGAGTCAGATGCTCTGAAGGTCGTTTCTGAATGACCTTGCGTTCTGTATTGAGCTACCCGTCTGTTCTTTGTGTGCAGAACTGTGAACAGTTTGGGAGTGCTGACTGGAGCTCAGCTCTTCTCTCTCAACAAAGATGAACTGAAGACTGTGTGTCCCGATGACGGAGCCCGGGTCTACAGCCAGGTCACGGTCCAGAAGGCTGCCCTTGAGGTGGGTGTAATTTCCAACTTTGTCTTATGTTTTTTATTTAATTGACTTGCTTTCTAAATGAGAGATTTTCCAGTTTCTCTGGATCAGAACTGAGTACCTGAGAAAGGGGTCCTATAGCAGGGGCCCAGCTCCCGTTCTGGAGGGCCCGAGTCCAGCACTGGTCATTTCTCTCAAACTTGCCTCACAATGGCCAGGTTTAGTGAATGTGTTTGAGCAGGGGAACTGCCAAACAGCGCTGGAGACTGGCCTTCAACAACTGGTGCTGGGCTCTCTCTAGTCATTTCAGAACCCCGACTCTGGTTATGCTTCATGCTGAAGGTCTGTTGAGTTGAAGTCTGCCAACTCTGGCAAGGTTGCCTCTGGTTTCTTTCGTGTTCTTCTTACCTGCAGGTCTTCTTCTGAACCCTCCCATGATCCACTGATAAAGCTCTCAAGCTTACTGAGGTATTTTAGTTAACCACAGATTGATATATTTTCTCTGTCGGCTGGATTTAGTGTAACGGCAGATATGGCCATATTTCCATCTTTTCTTAATTACAAAGGTTAACTTACTAGCGACTTTTTTACCGTCACTGTGTTAATGATAAAAACTTACCAATTATTGCACACCAGTGGCATAAGGTCACAGTAGAATTTCTGGTATGTTTATATCTGTTTATATCATCCATTGGCTGCATCTTCTCATATCGACAAGGCTAGTAATTTTTTTTTCATACAATATTTGCTGCAATAAATTTGGCCAACAGAGAACGAGTAGAATTGTTTAAGATAGTGAAGCTCAGTCCTGAGAAAACCTCCAACTGCAGACATTCACAATCTACCCAAGTAGCTTTTGCCCATTGTCCTTTTACCCGTACTTTTGGAGTAGGCACCAATCCAGGTGATCCAAGCATGCGTCATGATGCATACTACTTCACCAACCTGTGAACACACATGCTGTGTTTGGGTGTTTAGATCCCAGGCCATGGTTAGCATTGTTGCAATAGTTTCCCTCGCTTGTAGCGCTGAGAATGATCCTATAAGCACAAAGCCCTCCTTCAGCCTCATGTTCAAACTTAGTTTGTGCTGTTTCATACCTCAGTGCTTCTGTCCTCATGTCATGCAGTCATTTTGACTTGTCAGTTATAACTATAACTTCTCAGAAGCTGTAGAATATTAGCCAAGAACCGCTTGCAGTCTTCAGTTTGTTTTTTAAGGAACTGTCTCTAGCCAATATTGCTTGGGTTATTTCCCACCTATTTGCTCAACAAAATAAATAAAAAACTTGCAATTTGTTTTATGCAACCATACAGAAGTTCAAAGCTGTGCTCTAAGAAGTTTGCTCCCTCTAAGTTGCATTTGTATATTTTGTAGCTAAAATATTGAGCAAAAATCTAATTCTGAGTTTAAACTGGTTTCATGTTAATATTTACATTTACATTTACGGCATTTATCAGACGCTTTTATCCAAAGCGACTTCCATTCCCTAACAACAGGGGACAGTC
>JBBPDC010000129.1:27586564-27609234 GCA_037974485.1 Hemigrammopetersius urotaenia
GGGGACAGTCTCCCTGGAGCAACTTGGGGTTAAGGGTCTTGCTCAGGGACCCAGTGGTGGTGCTGTAGGTAGGATTCAAACCTGTGACCTCCTGGTCCGGAGGCAAGTATCCTACCCACTGAGCTACCGCCACCCCGGATTCCCAAAGCAGATCAATTTCTCGGAGGATGTTTTTTTTTTAATGTGAAATATTTTATCTAGATAAAATGCTTCCTATATGCTATATTTGCATAAAGATGCGGAATATCATTTTAAAACAGCCGCAAAACATTTTATAGGACTCTGTAAACCCTGTGTATAAGGGAGTTGCTATGGAATTACCGTAATATAAAACATTTAATGTGTTTTCTGGCAAAGTTTAAAAAATAAATATAAAATTAAAATTAAAGCCATAAAGCTGAAACTAACCGTAATATTGAGGCCTGTAACTGTTCTTGGCTAATCAACTACAGTTGGGGTCTGAGGAAAAGTGGACATGAGTTTTTCTCACTGAATCATTACTTAAGTTCTCTCTCTCTCGTCTTTTTTATGTAGAGGAGCTCCGGCTCTGAGCTGCAAGAGATCATGAGGAGGAGGCAGGAGAAACTAGCGGCGACAGCCAGCGACTCAGGGGTGGAGTCCTTTGACGAGGGCAGCAACCACTGACCCCTTCTCCTCCCCTTGCGCCCTCTTTTATCCCTCTCACGTTGTCCTTTTCCAGGAGGCAATCGAGCGTGCCCAGTTCGCAGCCATCATGCGCCGCCGGCAGGAGCTCCTGGACCCACCAGACAATGGAACCTCGGATTTAGACTAAAGCGCTTTATGCCCCACTGTATTTGGATAAATGTAGCTATAGGTTTTTTACACAAACATAGACCAAAATAATACAATGAAGATCACAGTAGGTTAAACAAAATGTCAGAAGAGCACATAGTTGTAGACCCATCAAGTTAAGCATTAAATCAATGTTTTCAATCATTAATATTATATTACAAAGCAGTCAATATCCTGAATATTCATTGTGTTGTCCTACTGTAATTTGTTTGGAAGAGAGCAGAGCAGAAACTTTTTCAGACAGACTGACTGAACGGGTGTCCTGGGAAGTATCGTGACGTGTGCTTGCAAACAAGTCGATGACTGAAGATGAGATACGTTGACAAGAGGACTTTTAAATGTCTTATTCCAGTAGACTGTCAAACTTCACTAGTGATAAATGAAGAAAGGAGATTTGATTTGATTTGCTGGACTGATCGCGTGGACCTTCTTTCTTTCTTTGGATGTAAATGTCCACTGTAAATGTGAATCCTCACATTTGTACGGTGGGTTATCAGCTTGGAATGTAATTGTTCTAGATCGCTGCTCTAGGAGTCACAGAGCAGAGCCAACAGGGGCTGGTTGTGGGAATAGGCGCGATACAAAGGGGACCGATAGTTAGTGACTATCGTTGTGTACAGTGTTGATTGCTGGCAAAGAGAGGATATTTATGTATATGATCATTTCTATTTAAGCATAATGCCAAAAGAGTAACTTTATAGAACTTGCTGTTAATATGTAGAGCAGAAGCAGAATGGAAAAGTATGTTATTAAGCTGTGCAACAGATGTGGCCACATTAGAATACACATTTATTACTTTGCAGGCAGTCTCATGCCTTCAGCTGTAGATTGTGTCTTCAGGGAAGTGTTCACCCTTGCTTGCCTCCACTTTAAGGCCTACAAGGACTACGGTTAAATTCTTCCAATGCCGGCATGACGAATCATTTTCTGGTTTTTAATATGATTTCCAATCCTTTACAATGTTTGGACAGAATAATTTAGTAATGCACCGTTTGACATCCAATCACTGATTTTTCCATTTTAAATGTTTACTGTCACAATCAGAAGGGTTGAAATGTTTTGTTTTTTTTCTACTAATGCCGTGGTGCAAAGTGAATTTCAATCCGAAGGCTGGAGTCTAGTGTATGATATGGTACCCTTTATTTATATATTATATATATAAATCACCCCATCCATTTTTAATATATGTATCTCAAGTGCCATGACCATACATCTCCACACCCACACCAGGTCGCTTGTTACATTTCAAATTGTGAAAGCCTTACAAAGGCTTTTTTTGTTCATTTGTCTGACAAGCCATTTATAGTTCATACTTCGCTCAAATCTTTGTTTTGTGTGAAAACAGTACATTTCATTATGTGCTTTGGCTAAGGGATGGTTGTTCTCTGTTAGCTGAACAGGACATGGAAACCGCTTCAACAAGAAGCATTACAGATGTGCAGAATAAATGGATATGAACTCTTAACATTGCCTTCAATATGTTTATGACTAGATATTGCATTGTTTCCTCCAAGAATTGGAGAGTATGATGGATTCCCCCCAGGGGACTGGGCTAGGTGTGAATAGTTCATCTGTGTCAGAAGCAGTCCCCAGGAACAGATAAATCTATCAGTCTGCTTTAGCACAGACCTATAAGGTAAAATGACATTTTTCCTTTACAACACTTTTGAATCAGTTGACAATGTAGATAACCCCAGCCTTTTACTAACACAACTATGCCCAAAAACATATTTAAACAGTTGCATTTTAATGTTTTTATTTCCAATAACCACACACATTAAAACTCTGTGATGACGATCGCAATCGTCCCTCTAGTTTAAGTGACACGTTGCACAAAAATGGCACCAAAGACAAACTGGACGCAAGTCTGAACTCGACGCACACTACTTTGAAGAAAAAAAAATTTAAAAGGAGTGAAGCAGCCCATTTCCTTTCCGGTGCTGAGGAAAGCCGACTTGGCTCAACAACATACCGGCCCTCCGAGCAGGAAACGTGAGGTGACCTTTTTTATGATCCTGAAATCCTCTCCAGTGTTCTAGTGTATCAGATAGTTGTGCAGTTAATTTCTTATGCCACTGCAAGATCATTACATAATAAGTCACTTCCTGAAACATTTTCTGAAATACCTTCACTATTTACAATGTTGAATTTAGGTGGATTTTGTCTTAGCTGTTTAGTTCAAACACATGCTTCTCTTTGAAATACTTGGTGCATGTAGCCATCTGTGGACCTGGGCACATGGCACAAACTAAACAATCATGTCTGATAGGATTTTTGTTCTGCGACATGTTGTACATATGGCAAAGTATTTAAGGGACTCTGATCTATTTATTGTTCATTCTTTTTCTATTGGGATTAAAATCCTCAGTTTGTACACAGCTGTACATTTTCTATAATACTGTACTATGCCCCTTATAGGTATATCTCAATATACTGTGTGCAATACATTGTCAAGAAACTCTAGCTGACTTAACTGTATGTAGTACAGTATCTGATGCGAGGATGTAATCATAGGGCTATACTGGTGCTGAGAAATGTTCTATGTATGGCATTAGAGGGTCATTGTCGTGCGAACCTCAGATGTTAGCCGATAAAGAAATGCTGAAGATGAGATGTACCAATATGAAACTCCTTTCTACACTGGCTGATACAGTTGCAAATACTGCTGTTGCACATTTCTTACATGTAAGCATAAATATGGTTGATAACAGTTGAACTCTAACAGCTTCACCATCAAGCCCCTATACGTGAAGGACAGTTCCTAATCATGCATTCCTGCTTGAACAGATGTTTGTGGTCTGTGTAAATGGGAGCTGTTTTCAGCTTTATATCAGATTAAGCCAAAGGAATTCCCTTTTAAAGAGCATTCTCTGATCTCCGCATCACCCAGTGTTGATTATGCACAAGAAGATTGATATGCACATTCCTGCTCTGGAAACTGGGCTCCCACGGCTTCATCATGGTCCTCCATGTTTCCACGACCATCAGAAAGCTGTGACGTTCCATCTGCACCAATCCAACCTCAGCTTCTTCTTTATCTCACACTGCAGAACCAGTGAAGCCTTCCAGCTAGGAGGTGCTGCATGGTCAGATGCTGGAGCGCAGTACAGTCTCCACAGCGGTGGAATGCGGCTGACCATCAGCATAGCGTAGCATAAAGTACAGATAATACAGTGCAAATCATACAGTACCAAATGTGGGCAGTTTTGATTCGTGCCTAGTCCCCTCAACCAATCCTCCGTCCAGCCAGGCCCTGGTACTGAAGAGTTGTGTGTGAAGAAAGTAGTACAGCAGTAGATAATGCACGCATACACACATACACACTTCACTTAAACGGAATGTTCCCCTGTGGGGAGTGGCAGTGTGACTGTTAGAGTCTGATGCTAGCTGACGTTAGCGCTTTAGCACGACGCAGCTGCAGAAACCAAGGCAATGGATACTAACACTATTCCATGTGTACAGGTTACAATGTGTGTGAAACGAGCACATGAAAATACACTCTACAACAGCCTAAAACAAACTGGGAGACTAACCCTTGGACAAGCGCGCCATCCTCCGCTTCACTCGTTTGGGTGCATGGCCGCTTGCAAGTTATGTGGATAACTCCTGAGATTAAAACTAACAAACTAATGCTAAACCATGATCTTTTTCTTGCTTCCACCAGGGGGTGCCGGCGCATCAGCATGCTCCCACACTCGAGGGCTCCATCTAAAACTTCTGTTACTCTTTCCACTCTCAGCAGTTGTAGAAAGCAGCCTGGTTTGTGGATGGTGATGTAGGTTCCTTAAGGCAGACGTTTTTGTCCTGTCATGCTTTCACCAATTCAAACAACAGAATGGGGTACTTGGATGGTGTCTTTCTCTCCTTGACTGCAGTCTTTTTTCTTTTTTTTGGTGTTTTTGTTGTAGGCCTCTAAGCAGATAACAAATGCCTGAAGCAAGGAGAGTGAAGTGCATTGCCACAGCCTGTTAAATAAAAAACATTTGGATTAGTTTTTGCAAACCATTCACAATCAACAGTAACCAATGTCATTATGTGGTATCCCTGATAAGTCGAAGGCCGTAAAACATCATGCTACCATAAATGCAGCAGATAATATCATAACTGGCAACTACTTCATTTTAGATGATTACCATGGTAACAGGAAAAAAGGCTTTTACCACAACCACCCAAATGTTTTTACATACGTACATGTCCTGGTATTTAAGACTTTGTGACGTTCTCGTAAATGACGTCACTGCTGAGACTCTGCTGTTTTTTCTTCTTCCACATAAGGAGGACACACTGATGAATGAAAACGTACTGCTCCTGCACAGAGAGTAGTCACTTGTTCTGAAGCTGTAATTGCATTGTTAACTCTTATCTGCATGGACAAATAATCAATAGGTCCTATACATAAAGACCCAGACTGATAAACACACAAAGTGAATGAAAATGTAACATCAGATTACCGTTAAATAATTGTCCAAGACAGAAAACACACACACACACACATCTTTACCTCTGTTTGTACCATGGAAAGTCGATGGGAGCGCATTTCTGACACCATGCCTAAAATATCCGCATACTCGTGCTCCCGGATGTGCTGCATTAGACGGTCCAGAGCGATGAACGTACCTGTCCGACCTACTCCAGCACTGTGACAAGACACAGAAAAGGATTCATCATTACAGAGGGGCAAATAATGATTTGATCCCACTCCTCTTTACAGAGACTCGAAATCCTGTAGGTTTCTTGGCTGTTGCTTGGCAACTCAAGGCTTCAGTCCCCCACAAATTTTCTATAGGATTCCGGTCTGGAGACTGGCTAGGACACTACAGGACCTTAATGTGCTTCTTCTCTAGCCACTCTTTGCTACCTTGGCAGTATGTTTTGGGTCACTGACATGCTGGAAGACCATCCACAACCCCTGAGTGCCTCAATGCCACAAAATCATCCTGTACCTTTAGAAGAAAAACATCCCCGATCATAATGTTTGACTGGTGTTCTTCGGGTCATAGATACCGCATGGAGCTCCAGACTGAGGACAATTGGTGGCCATTTTATATTTCTTCCATTTCCGAATAATCGCACCAACTGTTGTCACCTTCTCACCAAGCTTCTTGCTGATGGTCTTGTAACCCATTCCAGCTTCGTGCAGATCTTGTCCCTGATGTCATTTGGCAGCTCTTTGGTCTTGTCCATGATGGTGGAGAAGTTGGAATGGAAGAAGCTGATTCTGTGGACAGGTGTGCTTTATACCCAGAACGAGTTAAGATCAGGAATCTGTGTGCAACGTGGGCACACAGCCAGTCTGTGGGAGCCTGATGTCTGGCTGGGTTGTAGTGAATCAAATACTTATTTCGCTCAATGACATGCAAATCAATTTATAACTTTTATGCAACATATTTTTTTTCTCATTTTTGATTTGATATTCTGTCTCTCTCCGTAAAAGTGAAACTGCCTCATAAATGAAAGACTGTTTTTTTTTTTTGTAAGTCAGCAAACTTACAAATTCAGCAGGGGATCAACTAACTATCCCCCCACTGTATAAAGGAATCATGAAGGATAAGCCAGAAGCTGAATATCATGTATTTCCGAAAGGGTAACTTTATAGGAAAACCATTCCTAACTACAAATGTAAGCAGTTATTTACTAAGATCCTCTGAGGCATTTCTGTTGGTCCATTTATCATGAAATGTTTACACAATATGAGCTGCAAAAGGACAGCTGCTGTTTTCAGATCAACAGTGTTTCCCTGCACTGTCCTGCACATTCAGTGTCTTTACTGCTCTTGTAAACCAGGAATGGCTGATTAGTTAGTTCAGTCTATTGAGAGTATGGAAGCCTTGTAGAGAAAAAAAAGGGCACACTCCGTTTGAAACTGTCATTTCAAGTATTAGTAAAAGAAGCAGCTCAAAATATTATATTATAATGTTCCAAAAGTGCCTCCATCAGTCATAACCACAAAGATACCTACTTCCCTGTATGTACATGTTGATAAAGATCACGCAAAAGAAACCCCCTTCCTTCCTTCTCTAACCGCATTTGACAACAAAACGAGCTTGAGCCAAAGCAAGCCAGGGTTCAGCTGGTGTGATTAACCCTGAGCCTGAAGCCGTGACAGCCAGCCTGTCCGACCTTTTTTCACAAAACAGACCTATAGCATCTTTGAAAGTTTGCGTGAGCCACACCTACAGTAAAGGAAACAAACTGAATTACACAGATAAGCAGAATTAAAGCCTCACTACAATAGAAATGCAATCGCAATTCCTTTTCATCCACTGACCCATTTATGACTAGCCATGAAGACCATATCTTCGTTTAGGTAGAACCATGTTAAAGGCAAAAGATAGCGCAACAAAAACCGCCAATGGAAAGAAGAGTACTGAGAGTGATGCTAGTCATGTCCTCTGGGAATGTTGCTACAGATGGCAAGAACTACATTCCTACATCAGAAAAACTGCTGCTTTACAACAATGTCCTAGGTTTCACCTTTGTGACTCCCAACCCTTGGGAAAAATACATTTAGTAACAAAGAAATGATACTAGATTTCTACACTTCTTTAACAATGTATATGATATGAATGTATATCCCATCCCTGTAGTTCTGCTTTGTATGTAGAATTCTATAGTAGCTACTGTACTCGTCCCAATATACTTCAACAAGTAAAAGAAAACGTAAGAACAAGGAAATCATTCACAAAGTGCAGTACGGCTGTCATGGCTCCTAGCAATCAGGTTTCCAAGAGGTGGGAATCTCTTCAAGATAAAAGGCAACAATGACAAAAGTCGAGGCAGTGAAGTAGAAAAGGAACCCAGCAGAGACAGGAAGGACAGAACACCTCATTCAGTCGTCTGAAAACTAAGCTAGAGCGAACACTCTCCTTTCTGTAGGACAGCGAGGCCAAACACAGGGTCAAAGATTCACTGCTGTGTCTTGAAAATAAAACAGGGAATGCAGGCGTAGAGGCCCAGCTAACAGTAAAGTTGAGTTATATGAACTATATCTAGGCAACTGGGGGGCAATAAACTCTCTCATAAAGAACATTCTTACACATCTACACAGCTACAGGGGTAAAATGGACTGAATATTTAAACACACATTGTGCTCATATCGTGCAAATTGTATGCTTAAATATTCTGCAATAATATTTAATATTTAAAATAATAGTTTATCCATTACTTCCGAACACTCTTTCACGTGTTGTAAGTCAAAATGGACTTCTATAGCTAAGACCTTAGGACTTCTAGACTCATAGCTCACCCCTGTGGACAATATTCAGACAGCTGCGCAAATCTTTATAATGAACTGGTGTTAGAATGTTTCTCATTCTTACGGCAAACTAATCACTAGGCCAGTTAATTGAGAATGCACATTTTAATCAAGTTATTGTGACAGACCTAAACTTATTCAAACAGGAGTCATTTCCTGATCACGGAACCCCTGTTGGCTGGATATTTTGGTTGGTTCTCAGTTTAATAAACATACTATCTCTTTTCAGCTCAGTTTTCATCTCAAAATAACAACACTAGAATAAGACATTTAAGACATTTTGTGATTTTAAAATATATCTTGCGACTTGTAATATATGTAAAATAAAACAGCACCTGTTAGCATTTACAGAACCAACATGTTGGATCAATTTTCCTCTTGATGCAGTCTCTGTAACATCCTCTTGACCAAACTCTTTTGCCTGACAGAGAATCAATAGCTGGCAGCCAGCCACAACGATTACAACCCGTCCACTCAGTCTACTTTGTAAATGTAGTCCCCTGTACTGTAAATTAGCCTAAATGTTTCATTGATGTGCTACAGCTTTTGCCTCTATTCTCTGACACTTTTGTAAGAAACTTAAGAAATGCAGTCTTACAGTCTAACGTTAACACAGATCTCAGACTCCAGTCATTTCAAGATGGCTTTCACAGAAGGTGCACTCTACACCAATAAGTACTGGCAATGGCTGTACCACTGCTTTCTTTTTTTGCCTGTCATGGTTTCAGCACTGGCTGTCACAGTCACTGCCCCAACAAACTGTGGTTTGTCGAAGACAGAATGAACCATCAGTCCAGTATGAATCTCAGTTTTTCATGTAAATCTGTTTTTAATATTAACCACTAATATGGCTACATGCGTAAGGGGTGGATCATACTTTTCATTTCATTTCTTTCTGCTCTAATGGTTCAGCTCGTGGCCTCCCACCTTGTACTTCTGAGCTGAAATACATTGATTGTACCACTTGTTTTGGAGCTGGTCACACAGACCATAAATAATTAGTTACAATTTTACCCTAAAGTCTCCTAATTACAAACCCTATTAAACAGATGAGACAGTTTTTCTCACCTGCAATGAACTATAACCGGTCCTTTAGTCCTGTTGACCTGCTGCCGGACGATCTGCACAAACTGCAAGATGCTCTCGATGGCATTCACCGTGGGCACGCCGTGGTCAGGCCAGGACGTGTAGTTAAAATGCAGCACGTCCTGTGTCTCATCTGCCTGTAGGGGGCAACAGAAACCGAAGCAGTGAGAGCAAGTCATGAGACAGAAGACCACATAAAAACAAACTCAACTCCTGGGGCAACTCTTGTCAGCCCTGACTCATAACAGATCCTGGTAGCTGTTAGTGTGAGCTATTTAAAAAACACTCACTGCACCTATGTAGGTCACACATAATTTAAGCATGTGCTATTGTTGTTGAATTTGTCTTAAAACGTGTGTCCTGCAACTGAAAAAATGACTAGATGAGTCACCTAAAAGGCTTACTTATAAGTGTCTTATGGCAAATAAATAGTTATTTGCTGAATGTGCAATGTTAATTACTATTATGGGTCCAATTACTACACGTCAGTTACCGATTATCATGTGAATAGAAAGTGTAAACTTAGTTACAGAGATCAGCCAATTAATCATCAGTCACTGGGACTTGTTTTATTGAGGAATTCTTCATCAGTGCCTCTGACTTAAACAACAACGTAATTAGATGCATTAAAAGCTCTCCTTTCATCTCACAGTCTCTCACAGTCTGGCAGATTCACTCACATAGCCCAGTCGGAAGTTCCTGATGGTCCACTCCGGAGACTCGCTCTCGGACAGCATCTCCACAGTGATCTCCCCGTACGACACAGGCTCATCTGTAAACGGCCAGTAGTGATCACACTTCACCTGAGTGAGAAAACAGAGATTAAAGAATTAAAAGATTAAAAATATTTGCGAAGTACATTAATGCAGTATAACTTGCTGGTAAAGGGATTTTTTTATTCTACACTTTTTTCACTTTTCAGAAGGGATAATGTGGAATTAGCCAGTGACCAAGGAAGTATAAATAAGTTTAAACTATATTTTGTGTAAAATCCTTTTAAGTAACTTCTTTACCTTGATGTCTCTCCATCATCATGATCTCGATTTGTTTTTGGATTTTTTTATTTCTACACAGCAGACACCCTTCACACGGTGTGAAACTGGATCAATAGCAATGGTCTGGTCATCATGGCTTACATTAGACTAAAAGTGAAGAATCTTTTTGCCCCCCACAGGACAGCAGTGATATGTTTAGATCTTGTCAGATACTGAAAACTACTGGTCAGAACATTTTCTAAAAATACTTTGCTTTTAAATAAATGCAAGTAATTCATAGGCACTTATACACAATACGGACAAAAATACTGGGACACACCTCTTATTTATTGAATTCCGGTGGCCCCATACAGCCAGTGAAAGGCAATCTTAATGCTTCAGCACACCAAGACATTCTGGACAAACCAGCTTTGTGGCAAAACAGCATGACTGTGCCTCGGTGCATAAAGCAAGGTCCATAAAGACATGGTTGGATAAGTCTGGTGTGGAAGTTTGGTGTGGGAGTCCTGACCTCAACCTCAAATCCAACTCCTTTGGGGTGAACCGAAATAGAGAGCGCAAACCAGACCTTCTCATCCAACATCAACCTCATAAATGCTCTACAGTAAGAAAGGGCAAAAAATCCCACTGAAACACCAAAATCTTGTGGAAAGCTTTCCAAGAAGAGTGGAAGCTGTTATCGCTGCAAAGAGGGAACCGGTTCCATTTTATGTATTTGAATGCAAGTCCCTGTTGGTGTAATGTGTCCCAGTAATTTTGTCCATATATTGTATTTGTCTCAGACAATTACGAAAGACTTTTGTAACTGTGAATGTGTCCTAACCAATTTGCTCTAGAGATTTTATTTCAGGAGTGAAAACATTTCTAAGGCAATATTGCTGATGCGCTGCAGTAATCAGACACTGTGACATATTCAGATTATCCTTTTTCTTCCCCCTGCGGTGATTGAGGGTTTGGGTAAAACAAGGCTGTCACACTCTGCGCTCGTTAATTACTGAGCGGTGGGGTCGAGAAGAATAACGGACAGGCTCAAACAGGTTGCCATGGGAACTGACCCTCCTGCGCTCGTTGCACTGAGTCAACATGACGATGACGTGTGAGTTCTGCTGCAGCACCATCTTCCAGAAATCGTTGCGTGTCTCTGGGAGCGGCCCCTGAGTGGCGATGTACTCTCGAGGAGATTTATAACCCTGTCAACGTCACAGTGAAGAGTTATTGCAACAGAAAGTTCCAGTGTTCATTAATAATTCAAAACTACCAATCAGGCTTTTTTTAAAGATTTTTGTGAAAAACTGAAAAAAAGCAAATGCAAATACTACGCGTTACATATGCAGCTAATGTAATGTAGAACAAAACAACAGTTATATAGACTTCCAGCGGTTAATCCATTGCTTATGGTTTTGCAGATCAGAGATGTAAATACTCACTGGAATGTAGTTGGCATTGATGTAGTCTGAGCCTTCATCGTTGTGCATAGAGATAAGCTTCACTCGGCTAAAGTCATCTGTTGGAAAAATAAACGTCAACGATAGCAGTCTGTAACAATACACAGTGATAAACACGGACAGATCAGTGACAGATTCTTCTTAACACCATGGCGCTGTGTGCATGACAGAGTCAGCAGTGGGTGGGTGAAGTGTCACTATGGCTGTGGCGGTTGAGGAGGTGATGGAGGAGCACTCACAGGGAAGGATGTTGGTGTAGCGGTTTTTGGGTCTGTTTACTGGCAGATCGGCAGCATCGTGTGAAAGGTCGAGGCCAACACTTTTCAGCTCCTATTATTAAAGAGAAAATAAACACACAACCAAAAGGCAAAGTTACTACAGATCTGGCCAAAACACCACAGTTCTCACAAGCTTTCAGACAGAACCACACAATAATCACAACCACAACAGGGCAGAGCAGGGCACACCCTAATGTAGGCAAACACAAAGAACATGCTTTACATCTTATATTCCTAAAGAAACATCATCTGCACCATCTGAAGAACAAAATACCTCACTGCAAGAGTTACCTAGACTAAAGTACTGATCAGCGGGGTACGTTTTATGCAGTGCTATAACTAAGATCCACAAAGTAAACAATGGCATATGAATTCAAAACGGTTCCTCACTTATTTATGACAGATGTCTTTTTTTTTTATATACATTTCACTAATCGTGTTTATTTGATAAATATATGTTCATGTTAGAAAGCAGGTTCAAATAGCATTTAAAAGTATCAACCTATCTTTGCCTAAACTGATCTGACTTTCACACCAGCAGAAAGCACTGCTGACCCACGCCCCTGGTGTAACATTTCCCTACTTTTGGTGGAATCGTGCGTAAACAGCATGTGCTGGAATGTGTGTTAGGTTGTGCTCTGCTCTCCTTTATGTAATGGGATGCATCCTATATAAAACCCTGTATCTACAAAATGGTAACTTTATAAGAAACGCAAATGGCTAAGCTGAGTGAACTTTAATGTAAACGTATGTAAAAGTAATTCTGGGGCAATCTTGCCTTATTTGAACATCATAAAATGCTCACACAATATAACAGGCAGCTGCTGTTTCCAAATAGTGTAAAAAAAAGTGACTCACAAGGTATTGATTTCCCATTGGCTGTAAAATTACATTCGACAGACAGATTTTTTATTAAATGTCCTCACCTCAAACTGCAGAGAGAACTTGTATGCAGAGTCTTTGCTCATATCTTTGACGTAGGCCTCAAAGTCATCCAGCTGCACTGGGCTGGACACAGAAGAGGAACGAACAGATTTCAAAATAATAATAAAGCACGACATTGACTGGCCTGTTTTTTTGGAACAGAATTATGAAATATTATGAAATAAAGACTTTATTATGAATGAAAGACTAAAAAGTCATAAGTTACACTCCAACGCTTTTTGGAATTATTGTCAGCTTCACACTTAATTTCCTTCTTCACAACACCATCCACCATTTCCCACAAAGAGAGTTTCCTTAAAATATGTAGAGCTAATCCACTCTGAATGGAGTGTTAGGTGACTTTAGTTTCAGTAAAGCTCCATGCAAAAAGCTAAAAACATAAAAAAGACACAGACAGAGGAGAATACATAAGACAAACACATACACGGATGTACACAAATACACCGTCGTTTGGTTAGTATTACCTTGTTAGCTTCCTTTTCTTTAGAGCAGTCTTGCTCCTACAGGTGCAAAAAGGTGCAGTTCACTTCACTGAAATGTCTCTTTCTTTATGACAGTACCACACAGCCTGCTTCATAAATCACTGCAGATTATCAAAGCATTCTATAGCACTCGTCCAAAGGATCAGATGAGATGAAATTACGCTAAGTAGCTTGGAACTATGAGCCTCGTGATGTTCATCAGATATGACATGGAATTTTGTTTTGCAGACATATTTGGTAACAAAGTCCGGCTTTCAGAGGAAGCATGCATTTCTCCTTCAGGCTGATCAATAAACAGCTATTAAACACACATGTTCACACTGAGTTCATACCCATGTTCACATACTGTCTTTAGATACAGTCATATGCAAAAGTGAGTATGTCCCGGTCAAATGACAAGTTGATTTTCTAATTGTAAATAAGTACACATCACCTACAAAGAATATACTTCAGCACATTTTAATACAAAGTTACTGTTTGTTTGGTGAATGTTTAGGATAAAAATAAAATTAGCAAATATGTAGAAATTATGCATTAAAATATATGCACTAAAATATATACACAAATGCCATATTTAAACTCATTGTAGAAGATGTGTGCCAATTTCTGTTAAAACACTAATTTCTACAATACAAGTCATTTGACTAGGGGTGTTCATGCAAAATGTGGAACCAAGACCAAACATCCTTAACTAGTAATCCTAGAACTACTCTCTAGCAGTGCATTCTGCTGGTGTGTCTACTGAGGGTTAGTCATCCAGTGTTTATAGAGCATGCAGCTTGAGTTAGCTGTAGGAAAGGGCTATATTGTGATCTTTTCATGCTATTTTCTGTCATTTCACTATCACCATGCTATTAGTGATTCTGCTATAGTGAGATTACGTTTAGTGATCACAGTCCACTGAGTTCAGGCACAACCATAGACAGAGCATTTCACTAAAAGTTGCCAACAAAGATCCAAAGTGTCTTTGAATCCTTGTCGTAAGGCAGAGCGTCAAAGCTCCATGTGAGAGACAGCGACATCTTTCACTGTTCAGATTGCCAAATGGTCATTTGAACATTAAATACACTCTTATTAGAGGAGCGGTTCTCACTCTGCCAGGGCTTCACTCTTAAAAATAAAGGTGCTCAGAAAGGGCTCTTTGATGCGAGGCCATAGAAAAACCAAGGAACCTCTCAATTCTTTAAAGACCCATTTTTGTAAATGAGATGTGTGAGTGTGAGGAATGTTTACAGAACCTTCTACAGGTTCTATAAATTAATTCAAGTTTTTTTTCCAGAACTGTACTTCCAGGAATCATTCAGGTACCTTTTGTTTTTAAGAGTGTTCTCTGTTCTTTTAGTGAAAAGGGGGAATGTGTGAAACTGTGCTGCTGCTGTGTCTATGGTCGCCAGCACAGGCTGTGGGCCTTTCACACATGCCTCCATGATGCAGCATCTGGCTGTCAGAGCTTTTACTTACCACGGATTAATATAAAAAGCCAAAAGATAGTCAGTCCAAAGGCAGGATGGCAGAAGAGTAAGGAAGGCAAAGAGGCTCCTTCGCCTGAAGGGGTTCAAATAAAGAAAAAGAAAAAAACACAAAAAACAAAGAAAACAAAACAAAAAAGAAAAAAACACCAAGGGCGAAAAGTTGGGAACAAAACATGGTGCTCCATTAGTAATAGTGACAGACAGTGATGACTGAGACGTACTTAATTAGTGCTTCATACAGGGTTAATTAATGCCTCATGCAGTCCACAATGTCATTAGCTTATCAACTGCACTTATGGGCGTGTGTGGTCAATGGTGCATGGACAGCAGATACGATATTTTGCCCTAAAGAGACATTAACTCTGTGCAGCTGCAGAGAGGACTATTGCTACTAAGGAATGTTCAAATGTAGACTACTGTATTTAAAGCGCTAGTCTGGGCCACACTTTTGATAAAGCTTAACACAACATTAATGATTACAGCATCAGCAGACAAGTATACGACATTTACATAAACACTGCACAAAATGCTTTTTCTGATAATGGTAATGGGAAAAAAGCCTTATTTTGGACGAATAGCTGCCAACAAGGTCTTTGAAGGTCTTTTATTTTCAGAATGAAAAGAATGGCTCAATTAGACTTCGGTGAAAGCCAAAATCTGCCTTAACTGACTGTCTTTAAGCTGTTATATTAATCACAAGTGTACGGAATCACCAACAATGTCCTTGCAGCATCAGTGTGTGTGTGGTGTGTAGGTACAGTGACCAAAAGTCGGTAAAAGTTCTGGAAACCTCCTTAAAAAAAAAGGCCCGTAAACTGCGGCTAATCGAGAGTCTTCCCGCTCTAATTTAGCCATCGATGACCAAAAAGCCACGTCACTTGAGGAGATTTCTTATCATCTCTTCTCTGTGTGCAGTTATTCTGGTAAACCCCTGATCTGTCATATCCTAATTCTCTTAATCTGTAAGGGCTATAAAGCTGGGCTTTCAGGCCGCAGTGGATGTTCTCCAAGCACGCCGTCTCATGAAAAGATGTGAACAAAGCCACGTGCGTTTGGGGTTAAGGGCCAGATTAAAAATCCCAATCCCACACACTGCTGTTCTCTCTCTCTCTCTCTCTCTCTATGTGTGTGTGTGTGTGTGTGTGTGTGTGTGTGTGTATGGCTGACTCATGTGTATACTGGCATTTTAAATTCCCCTGAACTCTATTTGTAAGACCACAGGAATAAAGAGAACTCCTACCAATTGTAGGGAAGTTTGCCATCCCTCTCAAAAGATGCAAAGTTGACAAAGGTTTCTGCTCCGCACTCCCTGCAACAACACAGACAGATTTTTTTTTTCAAAATCAAAGTACATCTGGTTTGCCGTATACTGCCATAATTTAAACACAGCAACACAGTCCACCTTCAACCTTAAGCTTCAAGAAAGATTCAGGTTCAAATCTGCCAATATGACTTAAGCTGGGCTACAAAGTTCTATTAAACAAAAGAACTGTTTCAGAAATCCATTCATTAACAAAACAATCTTTATTTTGGAAAATTTGATTAAATCTTATTATTCCCTACTCTCACTGACGCTACGTGATAATGCACCTACTATGATCCTGTCAGGTTCTGTTCAGTGAGTGGCTCATTTTAGTTTGGGTCTGAATTTTGTTGAGCTCGATCAATTTTGGATGTTAAAATCAGCAATGAGCTTCAGGCTCTGACTATATTTTGGTCGGTTTGGAAATTATTTGTCCTTCTATTTCAACTCTCAACTTAGAGGTTGAAAAGCTGTTTTATTAATCACAAATGTTTGTTTTTTACTTTGTGTATAGTACTGTGAGAAATGAGTGTAGCATTTGATCATATTTTATAGAATCAGCTAAGGCTCCAGAAAATCTGACAAGTCTAAAAAAACACACTTTTATAATTCCTGTTATATCTGATATATATTCTCCTGATCTATAAGGGTTTAGAGGAGCTCTCACCTGGTCATCTGCATGTGCTTTTTGCGCAGAACCAGCAGGAAGAGCACCAGGAGGCTTATGAGTAGTACACTGAGTACAGCCAGCGCTGAGATAGCAGCTACACTGGGGTTCATCTCTCGGGCTGTAACACACACAGACACACACACACGTCATTTAAATAATCTCCAAGAGAGGATCTGCCGAATGTGTGTCATACATACTAACACATGCGACACCTACACAGTTCAGTAAAAGATCATTCAGAACGATTCGGATTTCTAGGGATAAAACATTTTTTTCATGATGGAGATACTGTCACTGTGACCATAAGCTCAGAGGTGCTCAGGTCAAAAATGCACCAAAGAAACAGACAAACATCAAATAAAGCATAGGGTTACAGTGTGACAGCTCTGTATATCTGAAAAGTCTCTGGTGGAACTGCATGTTTGACTATAACACAGGGATATTTCCAAGTGTCCATGATAACAATATTGTGAATGTCTAGCAATAAGAATAATGAAACACACAACCTCAGCAGCCTAAACAGAACCTATATGCTACTGTAGCTCACAGTCCTATAAAACTGAGTATCTGTCACTACCGAGTTAAATTTGATACTTTTCAATTTTCATACAAGTTGCAGTAGCTCACTTACACAGACATTTGGAGCATTTAAAAATTCAGAAAGAAATTCTCGACCAGCAATTACTTTAAAATACTACCATAAAATAACATGCAACATGAGTGACAAGCTGAACTGCTGTGTTTTGATGTTGAATCCAGATTATACTACATTCATATGTGGCGCTGCTCCAGCGTGTGTGAGGCAGCCTCTCTGAAACTGCTGTTGCTAAGTGCACTGTAGTGACACACTTTCACACACACCCATATTTTAAGTAGGGATTTGAAACACTGCAATAAAGACCTTACAACTGGCTGTTTTTCATGTTAAACATTTAAAGCACTTATGAATTTCTACAAGCATGCCTCATATGTGAACGTGCCTATGTCTCTCCTCTACTGCAGTGGCATAAAAACAGCACAACGTGGTAAAACAGCATTGAGAACGGATCAGAAGTAGACTGTAGACTTAATGTAGTCAATACATAATTAATGTGTAATCCTTCTTTTGGAAAATGCATACCAGACTCATGTATTGATCTTTCAGACTGTTTTGAGACATCCCTGTTTTATCTTCTATATTATGGGAAACAGTAGAGGGTGTGTTACCCAGAGTGGAGATGGTGATGTAGGTGGGCTCGCTGGGTGTGCTGTAGCTGTAGCTGGTCACGCTACAGTTGTAGGAGGTGGAGGGCTGCAAATGGCTTACAGTCAAAACATGAGAGAGAGACGTCTGGGGCTCGCCAGCCTGTGAGAGGACAAAGATAATTAACATGGACTTCGAGGCAGGAACTAACAAGAAAACAAGAAAGTTTGTTCCATATTTAAATAGCAGCTGAACGAACAGCTTTTCAGTATGGAGCCTCATATGAGATCATTTAAAGTTTTTTAAATATCCAGCATAAATGTTCGGAGACTTCAATCAGACCAGACTGTTTGCTGGTTTGAGTTTAGAGTTCACATGCCTTTCCTGAAGAAGAGCGTCACATGCCTTTCCTGTTCTGTTCTGTGTGACACCATTATCACCAAACCTGTTTTTTATCAATATAATTTTTTTTTATCGTTCAAAGTTTGAATGTACACATGTGCATTGACTTGTCTTTTACTTGACCTGCAACCGCATTACATGAATGAGTGGGGAAAGTTGCATGTTTTCTTCGAGCAGTATGTGTTTCATTAGAACACCACCAGACAAAAGTTCCAGCATTATCTCCGTGGCCAATGCAAATTCCTGATTTGTCACTAAGTCACTTTTCCTCCAATCATCGCCGATCTCCATGACTACGTCTCTTTAGCCCACTATAGTCTTGTTTTCTTCGGTTTAGGTGTTAGCACTGGGTTTTGTTTGGCTTATGTGTGCAAATCCTATTTCATTCTGACAGTGAACCTCGACATGGGTTCTATCAAAGTGTGGTTCTCACTACACAAATTCATGAGAGCATGCCCTGTCTCTGTCCACGCACTCTTTTAAACAACAGTCGATCCTCATCGGGTTAGAAGACGTACCACTTTCCGAGAACTTCATCAGTTGTTAAGCAAAAATTGTGCAAATATAGGAATTTCAACCCCATTATTTCCCTCGTCAGGAATGTTCATCTAATAAATGTTGTTTGAAGAGAAACACATAATATTCTGGGAGGTTACAAAAAAAGTAGGGGTGACGTCTAAAGAGCTGTAGGTGTCTATTGGACCGGCTCCTGTAAGAGTTCATTAGCCCATCAAGAAAACACTGAACAACAACACTGTGCCTGAAATGAGCAGAAAGGACACTGCTGGTTGTTTAAAGAAAATTGTGGATGAACCAGGTGACCACTGATATCCGTTATGGGGACTGAAAAGGTATCATTAGAACTCTATGACTCAAATGAGAATGTTAAATTTAACAAAAATTAAAGGTGACTGTAAACACGCCTGTCAGTCCACTGAACAAAAAACAGGAGAAATTTGCAGTTACTGAAAAACAAGGTTTGCACACAGTCATGGCCAAACGTTTTGAGAATGACACAAATATTGTTTTGCACAAAGTTTGCTGCCTCGGTATTTTTAGATCTTCAGGTCAAATGTTTCTATGGTGTACTCAAGTATAATAAGTATAAAAGTTCAAAGGTTTTTATTGACAATTACATTAACTTTATACAGAGTCAACATTAGTAGAGTTAGCCCTTCTCTTTCAAGACCGCTGCAATCAACTTCTGAGCCAAATCCTGACTGATTCTTCCATAATCTATGCTTGGAGTCTATCAGAATTTGTGGGGTTTTGCTTGTCCACTCGCCTCTTGAGGACTGACCACACATTGGCAATGGGATTAAGGGCTGTGGAGGTTCCTGGCCATGGAGCCAAATCTTCAAAGTTCTGTTCCTTGCGCTTCTTAGTTATCACTTTTGCTTTATGGCACGACGCTCCACCGTTCTTCACCAAACTGTTCTTGGCTGGTTGTGAGACGTCACTCTCGGAGGATGGTTTAGTACCATTCTTTATTCATGGAAAAGTGTGAGTGAGCCCACTCAGTTGGATAAGAAGCAACTCCACACATGAATGATCTCGGCAAGCTTGTGTGCTTCTCAAAACGTTTGGTCACGGCTGTAATGTTCCCAGCAAATATACTGTTTATTCTGTACTTTATATATTATGACTAAAATCAACAGAGGATCATATTTTAAATGAAATTCACGTACAGATTCCGAAAATGTAAGGGACTTCAAACTTTCAGAAATATACACCTACTTCTTCCTACCGCTGGGTCCTGAACAGCAACAGCAAGTTCAACCCGTTCAGAATTCCTGTTCACCACTGCTGGTGTGTTGCGTGAGGGACGTGTGGGGTAAGGCTTGAGAGATGGATCTATGCTGATGATGGGGTGTGGGCATGGAGAGAAAAAGAGCAGCTGTCACACCCCGCGTCCCTGAGGCGTTCAGCTTACTGCTGTCATGGCAACCGTGTGAATCATCCGCGTGAAGCCTGCTACTTTATTTAATGACTCTAATAAACTATGAGCCCCTTTGACAGTCCCTGGAGGCACTGTGACTACGCTTCAGCTCCAATGCACGACGCCAAGAAGGGATGGAAAAGTGTGGTGGCATAAACACTGTCCCCTGTATTTATTGTGTTTGATTAACCTGGTGGACACGGCGGTGCCCATTAGCCAGCCTTTGGGTCTGAATGGCTTATTCAGTTTTCAGAGGGAGAAACGTTTGAACACAGAGGTACATGGACAGCTTCAGGTCAAAGGCAGTTTAGGTTGCTCTGCTTTACTCGAGGCATGAGCTTTGGCCTGAATAAGCAAACCGTTAGAAGTCTGGAACTAGTACTGCCAATATGATGTACCATGTATGTGTGAGGACATGATTTCATAATTAATTCAATAGGTTTGAATGTGTACGTCTAATTTTCATCTGTATTTAGTCCCATAAAAACACAGCTAACACATAAAAGATGGCAACAAAAATGTAAATGGTTGGCAATGAAAGCAGTGAAAGTGTCGGCAGTCATACAGCTTCAAATTGAGCCAGCGATACTAAGCAGCAAGCAGCACAGTGCAAACAATCTGAGTCTCACAATGCCGAGCTCAACTCAAATGAACCCGAATGAGCCGTGAACGTGTGCTGCAGTAATAATGTGAAAATAAACTAAATTTAAAAAATTTAACACAAAACATCTTTGGTTACCCTCAAAGATTTGTTCCGTTTACATTAACACTAAATGATTCTGTATGTAAAGCAAGTACTGAAAAAACAGAATTGATCAATTGTGTTGTGGTAATGTGGTAATATTACATGGGTTTTGTATGGGTCCCTCTTTCTTAAAAATGATGCTTGCATGAAGAGGCAATTCTGTTGAACTTGCATTTGGTTCCGAAAGGACTCTTGGCTGGACGATTTCAAATTAATTATCAGTGGTGTGCACACACATTAAGCCTGTAAGTGCACCAATAACTTTTAATAGAAGTCAGATCATAACAAAATATCCCCTCACAGGGTCAAATGCAGTATGAACTGAAATGACTTGGTTAAGAGAAATGTCTGTGTTAATTATGAAAGAGCATGAAGGATCAGTTTCCCAGATAGGGATTACACAGTATTCTGAACGTAGATTTTTCACTGAAAGAGAAATTTAATTTCTGAAAGTTGTTAAGTTATTAAGACTTGTCCGAGAAATCGGCCCAAAAACATGTCATCTTTATTAGAAGCTGCAGTTACTCATATATTACATTTCCAGAGCTCGTGTACAATGAAATTCCTCAGGCAATCTTTCATTAAGGTTTCTATAGTAACATCTTAATTAATTCAGTGGGGAAGTGGATGTGTTGTATAATCTGAGCAAAATTGACAACATCACTCCGTTACTCCATACCTTCAGTTGTTTGCTGGGTCCAAGTTGCTTGCAGCTGACCTGGTAGAAGTCCACCACCCCCTCCTCAGTCCAGAGCAAAGTGACAGCAGAGTGTGTGGCATTGACTGCGTACAGGGACTTGGGAGGCGCTGGATCTGTTTGAGGGATTTTTGTATGATTACAGCGCTATCTGCCAAGATGCTTCCTCTAAAAAGCAGAACTCATCCCTCGGATAATGCAAAAAAGATATGGTGAGAAAAACAGCCACTGTGGTCATTTTTGCAGACAGAACTGAAACCGCATCAGCCCTCAGCAAGTTTCCCTTTCGTTGCTTAAATTATGATACCATGACAGAAAAAAAGCTTCCCTGAAAATAAACTTAACTCTTTTGTATAAAAACAACCAAAACCATCTCTGGATTTTAAAACTGCAAAATATTAAAAATATTGACTTTAACCATGAATGAAAGGTCGAATAATAAAATACTGGTTCCACTTTTAACAACATTATAATTATACATATTAATCACACACACCCACACCCACCTGCAGAAACTGTCCCGGTGAATATGATCGGATCTCTAACATAAAGTCCAGTCTCTCCGTGGCAGATAAGAATGCGGGAGTTTCTCTCTGACATGCTAATATTTCCATGTCGGTTCTGGCTTAGCAATGCATCAAAGAATGACCTGTCCTGTTTGATATGCTATTTTCAGCTCCCTGGTAATATATTTCAGTGTGACTTTTTCCTTCAGATGTAGCCGAACTTTCATGTTCCAAAAGCAAAGTAAATGCCAAATAAATGCACAAACTGTGAAGATGTTCCTGAACATCAAGTAAAACGTTCTTTTCCATGCAGGTGCAAAGCTAAATCTGTCTAAAAAACACAACAGGTTGATACTGAGAGAGCCGTGAAGTGAAAGTGACAATCTGGTAATACGTGAACACACCACAGCACACAGTGTGAACAGCACGAAATACTTCCTCTGCATTTAACCCA
>JBBPDC010000129.1:27615614-27626453 GCA_037974485.1 Hemigrammopetersius urotaenia
GGACGGTACCTTGCTCAGGGTACCTCAGCGGTGCCTAGCGGTCTTGGGAATCGAACCCAGACTTTCTGATCACAGGGTGAATGCCTTAACCACTAGGCCACCAGCTGCCCTGTGGTAATACTAACCCAGTTTCATGATGTGAGGAATGGAGGTGTTGCGACTGCGGTCAGTGCAAGCTGTGACCGTCAGGTTGTAGATGTCGCCAGGAGGGAGAGCTAATGTGGCCTTCATCATGTTACGTGTCACCTGAAGAGAAGAGAAACAAGACACTAAATATTACTAATAACTAATACTAATAACACTAAAAACAGCTTAATCTGGACAAAATGGAACATTATTTGCAGTTTTTTACAATCATTTTCACACAGACAAGTATGACAATTATTGTAATAAACTGTAAAATCCTCAGAAACTCTAAACTAAATCAGTCAAAAAGTGAACAGAGTAATAATTTAGGGCCAAAAGCTGTGATTACAGTTGCTGCAAGCATTAAAGGTTGCAATATTTAAGATTTAACCAGTGGTGTGGAAGCTAACCTGTTAATAATGTGTTAAAATGTTAGAGAGTATTATACTGTAGAATCAGTGATCAGACAGCTACAATGAACAGTGTGTCTTTATGTTCTTCATAAAGACAATAGCAGCATGTCTTTGGTGATCAACAGTCTGCAGATTGAAGATCAATAATAACAAATGCACACAGAAGTAACCCTCTGTCATCGCCATATATTTAGTCTTTGCTTTACAGGTGAGGAACACAGGCACTGGCTACAGTCTCTAAGCAAGGCAGGAGTGCAGATAACCATCTCTGACCATCTCTCTCTGGAAACATTTAGCAGTCTCTAATAAATCCTTTTGCTCTGTCTTAGATAAATATGTGTGATGAGTAATTGCATTCATTACAAGCTGGTGTCAAAGAGCTGGAAGAGCGCAGAAAGACACCAGTGCCGCCCAGCGTCTTTTTAATTAGGCCTCAAAAGTACAACGAGGAAGCAATCAATAGTACATCTCATTAGCTAACAGGGCAGAGAATCTTAGACCACACAGATCAGCATGCTACTTCAAGACCGCTGGCCTTTTATATGCCTTAGCAGCACCATAGGATGGTTACAATAACAGTAATATAGATTACCTGTAACAGACGGTAAGATGCAGGATTAACTGATCCAGTGACTCATCAAGCAAACTACAAAAATGCACAAGCATTGCTGATTCCTGGCTATATTACTCCTGACATTTTCAGGAACTATTTCATTGTTGTGTCTGTGTACAGTGAAACCATGAGCTGCCACATATGCATGATACAACTGCACAGTGCATAACCGTCCGGGTAGCACCTCTGCTCCCAAGATAATTATGTAATAAAATAAAAATAGATTAAAAGCTGCTGCCCAGAATAATAGTTAAGAAACTTACGTCCGTTGAAAGCCGTCGCTTTGAGCCCTTCCTGCCCTCAGCCACCACCTGCCAGTGGAGCATTCGGGAATGAGAGAGATCTGTGAAGAGGTCCCCGTAGGTCCAGCGCACGTACAACACCCCATGGGAATAATCCACTGAGGAGATGTGTGGGGCCTCTGGAGCTGATATGTTCAAGGAGCACACAAACAACATGCAAATGATGAATGGCTAGATATTTCAGTCTCCTTTCAACAAAAATGAAAATGCACTCAATCATCAGTTTTTGAGGCAGTGGACAAAAGACAGTATGGACAGAACTGCAGGCTTCTTGGGACTAGCATGCAGCAGCCTAAACGTTTTCTGTGCTACCTGGGATACATTTACATTTAAGGCATTTAACAGACGCTTTTATCCAAAGTGACTTCCATTCCCTACCTACACGGGGCAGTCTCACAGGTCGATTAAAAAACACTGCAATCATCAGGAACGACAACACACTTTTCTAAACCAGTTTTTTATGCTGATTTAAGATCTGATTTCAGTCACATCAACTTTTTGAATTATTAAGTATTATTAGATGTTTTTGATTCAACCTCAGCACCAATAAAGAACTGTTTCAATATTTTCAGTGTCAGTCAGCTACCACTGCTTCTTCAAAAATGCTTAGAATCTGATTATTACAATTATACAAACTATCCTGCAATATATAACTAGCTTCATCACAAAAACTGCATGTGTGGGAAAACACTAAACACAGATTTGAAACCAGCAGGAAAAACACTACAAAACCCACTTAAACTTATTTCTGATGATTTTGACCTGTTGACCTGTGTAATTTATGTTTCTGAGGAAGAGCAGTAAAGTGTTAGTAATGATCCTTATCTTTTCACATAGCTTGTGGCCAGCAACAAAAAGTAGCACAGTGAAGTGTGTGGACCCAAGATGGACAGAAAAACACAATATACAAGAAGTGCAAGAAGTACATTTGCAACACACACACAGTGAAACTCTGCCCCTCATGTGTGATATAGTCCGGCATGATAATAGCAGTGTTCAGTGGGACTAATGTGTTGTTCAGACAGATGTTGAATTTCATAAAAAGTGGTATTTCTAGTCATAAATGTGATTTAACAAAGGAAAAGGGAACAAATATAACATGTTTTGTTTATAGTACTTGCAAATGGGATGAAGTAAACATTTTAACAATAAAGGTTTGAATATGTTGAATTAAAAGCCCTAAAATGCAATGGGTCCACCAGACCCAGCAGGACTCCCTGTGGAACCAAATAACGAAGTGTGCTGGCTACAAGTAAGTACAAATTACAAGTTTGGTTCTAGAAATGCCCCTTTTTAGGGAATCATGACTTGACGTAGAGTCAAAGATGCCACAGCTGTATTTGGGCTTCATTGTTGACTTAAATTTCACTTGAAGACACAGTGCATGGCAAAAAGTATGTGGACACCTAAGCGTTACTTTACGCACCTGTTAGTACTGATATGTGATATGACTGCAATACTCCTGGCCCCACATAAAAGATGGAGCACAGATATAATGTATAAGCTCCTGTTAGGTGCAGTGCTAACCTACCAGTAGTAAAGCTCACAGTGGAGCCATCACAGCAGCTGAGTGGTGGGTCACTCCAGGTCACCATGGTCACTCTAAAGTTGTAGTACCATGCGGGCAACAGGTCTGTTACTCTCTGTCAGGTGGGAAGAGAGTAAACAAACAGCATTCTTTTATTTAGGCAAACATGTATAATTCTTTCTTTTGTAGCACTTTCAGAGCAACACAATGGCACATATAAGCCTACATCCATGGTTCTCTGCCATAAACCATCTCTTTCCATCAAAAGATCTATTGTATTCTGAGCTAATACCCTTCACTAAATCAGTTCTGTGTTTCTCTCTGGGTCTCCTTTCTCAGCCGATCGGGATCAGGTGGGATGATTGGTCTTTGGACTCATTGATCTGTTTCCGTATCACATTACAGCGTCTGATTTAATTAGCCAGTAAGCTCTGCCCTCTACCCTGACCTTGTTTTAACTGCTGTATTGTGTTCCTACTTCACTGCTTCAGCAGCCTTTAATTCTCACTCAAGGCCAATAAACACCCCCGCCAAATGTATGAGTGAGCAATTTAGGTCATGCAGCCTGCAATTAAGCACGAGTGTAATAATTACAGAAGGAAGATTTCTCACTGGGATATCATTTCCGTATTAGCACAAGCATTGACTTGATAAGACCCATCATGAAGGTTGGCAGTTCCTTTTGTCTTATAAAGAGTTCTTAAGTACGGACCCCGCGCTCTGCCAGAGTCTATCACGATATAAACACTGTGGGTTGAATTTAAGTGTATTTTTTGTTTGTTTTCATTCATTTGCCAAAGCCTGAATACCCCATGCAAGAAAATAGTGTACAGACGAAAGGTTTTTCTGAATTAATTCTGAATTAAATGGATTTTCAGATTTATACACTACGTATAGAATGACAGTATGTGTGTTTTCTTCACAAATCATACATAATAAACATACTGATCGGACACAACATTAAAACCACGGCTAGGAGAAGGGAATTAAATTGATGATCTTGTTACAATGGCACGCACAAAAGAGCAGGACATGTTAGACTGTGACAGAACAGTTTGGAAGCAAACTTTGACAAGAGCCATAATGTGATGGACCATGCTCTCCATCAACGGCTCTCATGTGATCTTAAATTTGTTCATATGCTTGAAGCTGCAGAGGTATTCATTTATTTTTTTATTTATTTTACATTTACATTTATGGCATTTATCAGACGCTTTTATCCAAAGCGACTTCCAATTCCTAATTACAGGGGACAGTCTCCCTGGAGCAACTTGGGGTTAAGGGTCTTGCTCAGGAACCCAGTGGAGGTGTGCTGAAGGTAGGATTCAAACCCATGACCTCTTGGTCTAGAGGTAAGTATCCTACCCACTACGCCACCACCTCCACCACCATTTTATTTTATAAAATTTTTTTTAAACCAATTTCAAGGATATTTTGGCATAATTTTATGGTGTTTTGTTTTATCTAGTAATGTTTAAATATTTAGTGTTATTTGTAGAATTGAACAATAAACAATAATAAACATTACTGTGATTCAACCTTTCTTCTAAAGAACAGCTTTAAAGACAGTGGCTGTTTGTGTTAGTACCACAGAGGCGATGACAGAGGCAGTAGCTGCGATCTCGTAGTAGGTGGTCCACTGTGAAGTCTGCGTGGCAGAGTTGAAAAAGAAAGTTTGCAGCACGTATTTACGGAAGGCCACATGGTATGGCCTCTGCCAGCTCAGTATGACTGCTGTGGGACTCAGTGGATACACCACCAGGTCTCGCACTCCCGTCGGCTCTGCCAGAGAGATGGGTTAGAGGGACAGCCGCAATAAACAATCATAATAAGGTAATGAGATAAATAAAAAATAAAGTAAAAGCTTGTCAAAACAGTTTTCACTTATACACACATTGTTCCTAAGCTTGTGTTCAATTAAAATGATCTTAAACAAGTATAATGGATGTCTCTCCAAAGGTTTGAACATTAATCAGACATCATGCCACCTATTAAACATAACACAACACAAGCACTTACCTATATCAATAATAACGGGTTCAGAGGGAGGGCTAATTAGGGGTCCGTTGGTGTGATACACCACTACTCTATATTGAGCACCGGGGGTCAGGTTAGTGATGATGTCATTTGTGGTGTTTTCCTGTAACATAAAATCCATTATCAGATCTCAAATGACTAAGAAAATGCTGTTTTATTAGAGAGAAACACACCCGACTGAGGAAAACACACGAGTATTTTCTATATGTAGTGTTAAGATTGATCGTTGTGCTCTAGATCAGTAATTCTATACAGGTGCTTGTACAGTGTGGATTTAAAAGCACACAATTGTTGTCTGTGAGACTGCCATTTACAGTCACATACAGCAGTGCTTTAAAGAGTGAAATTATTCAGCATGCTGCACACAAGCTGAAAATCTGAAAAATAACTGAGTGTAACAAGCAAGTGCCACACCTCAGAGCAGTAGGTGTTCTCCATGCGCTGGCTGAGGCTCGGCTTGAGGCAGGTCAGAGAAAGCACTGACACCAGACTGCCGTTGTGGCTCTGAATGGACGGGGCCCAGGACACAGAGGCAGTGCTTGTACCCAACATCTTCACACTCACTGCCTGCGGACGCTCCTTTGGCTGCTCCATCCACTCACCTGTGGGGCCTGCAGTGCATGGAAAAAGTGATGGTGGGATCAATTACACAAAGTACAGCGCAACCTGTAAGCTGACTGGCTGACTGGCCACAGGCACAGTCAGCTAAATCTAGAGTTTAGACTAGTTACCGATGATGATGATGTCTTTTGGTCAGGTCTTTTAAAGATTCAGCAAAATGTAATGAATTGAAATAATGAATAAATGAAAAAAGTAATGAATAAAAATAGCAGCCATCTTGAGCGAATTGTGTATCAGAACACACATAAGTGAGTCTACTGCTGCATCAACAATGCTTAACGGGACTAAATAAACAAGTTAAACAAGTTAATGTTAACACTAACATTGGGGCAGCTGGTGCTCTAGGGGTTAGGGAGCTGCCCCTGTGGGTCCGAATCCCAGGACTGCTAGTGGCACCATTGGGGTACTCTTGAGCAAGGTACTGTTCCCGCCGTGGGTGGCAGCCCTCTGCTGCGCTTAGCAAATATGTCAAATGCAGAGAAAGAATTTCACTGCGATGTATTCACACGTGACTACAAGGGGCCACTTTACTTTACTCATCTTTAATAGTGGAAATGAGAGCCAGCTAGACCACGCAGAAGAAGTTCACTAACTTAATACACTGAGGGTCCAGATGTTAAGTGTTTGCATCCTTTTAGGCACAAGTGGAAACATTCTGCTTGAGTGTAATGTACAAAACCGGTGTCAGGAGCCTAGTGTTTGGCATTGGGCATGGAGCCTTAGGATCATTTGTAACTTCGGCAAACTGTCCTATTCCACAGGCAGTGACATAATGGATAGAAATTACAACACAGCATCAAAGAAGAAGTAATTAAATGTAAGACAAATTATACTAAGTAATGTCATAAAATCTGCTTTGATGTTTAACACCCACACATTTTGACAATGTCAGCATTGAGCCACTTCCGTTACGCAGCTAACTGGCTATTCAGATTCAACCATTTCACCATCTAATCATTTTACTGTGGCCTATACAGAACCAATGTGTGTTTAAAAAGAATTCCTCTTTGATCATGATATGATTCGTTAAAATACACAGTCACTGCATGAGATGAAAACAGAATTAGTCCGTATTCTTTCTGTTCATCACAGTGACACGTTTATGAAAAGTTTGCTTCATGTTAAACAGTAAAGAAGAATACACACTGAGGTAGAAGGTGACTCCTGTGTGAGGAGCGCTCTCTCTAGGTTCACACTCTCCTGAGGAACTGATGGTGGTGACCAGCACTTGGAATGTTCCTGGCTCAGACAGCTCAGTAAAGAACTCATGAGTGTTTTCATCCACTGTGGCTGTTTCGGTTGAGTTACCTGGGAAAAGGGGGCAAAATAATTCTACTGAAACTCTAATGAGAATTAAATTTCATCGAAGTTCATCGAAGTTAAAATACTACGCTCAAAGGAAGACATATCTTAAGTGTTATCACTTAAACAATCATTAATGACAAAAAGATGAAAACAATCAAAATAATCTGGCGAACTTACCATCTCGGTAGATGTAAATGTTAAAGCCGTCAAACGCAGTGGGAGGATGAGGAGGCAGCCAGCGGAGCTCCAGCAGAATTGGGGGCAGTTTGGTGGGCATGACCGTGGGCTCTAGGGTGAGGTCCATGGCCGAGCCTGGCTCATTTGAGTCTTCATACTCTGGGACCACCGCATTTACAAACTCATCATCAGTTGGAGAGGGAGTTCCGGTCGGCTCTGGCCATGAGGCATCAGTTGCGTTTTCATCTTCTAAAGTGTCACTGGTGTTAGTGTTGACATTTTCATCTGTAGCTGTGTATTCAGCAGTGCTCACAACTTGTGTTAAGCTGCTGTTTACACTGTGGGGTTGATGGGTAACCACACTAGCTCCCTCCTCATGATCTGGCTCCTGTTCTTCCTCCTGAGGGTCCGTGTCTTCCTGTTGCTCCAGTAGAGGGATGTCGCGGGTCCTCCGTGGAAGAGGGCCTCTAACAGCTGGCTTCTGCACAGTTTCACGCGAGTTAGTTACTGGCAAGCCTCTTCCACTGAGGTGAACAATCTTCAGAGAAACGTTGAGAGGAGGGTTGGGCACTAGAGACAGAAAAGAAGGATGTGGCTGTGTTTATAATAAATACAAAGAAAGTTCATTTATTTGTAAAACAATCTTTAATAAGTAATAACCCCCAAAGAGATTAATCAAACTTAATTGGATATCATTGTGAGTTTAAAGAACCTAACTCAGCTCAAAACGACTCTGGAGGGTCCTCTGACTTCATGTGTGCTAACATTCAAACGGACCTGAATCATTCATATCACAGGAGGTGTCGATCCACGGGGGGGCAGATTTGTCCTCTCTCGACTCCAACAGCAATTAAATCAAATTAGACGGCTAAATGCTTTCACTGACAAACCAAATGAAGCATCTCTACACTTACCTCTATCATTTAAAAACACACACATCTAGGTGACCTTGTTCCTGGACTAAATGTAAAATTGTCAGTAATTTATTCACTTTGCAAATAAATTGTTTACACACTCATTCAGGTCTAACATGTTTTACTTTAAAAACATCAATTCATATTTACATTCTTGATTTATCAGTTCACTTATCATTACGTAAGAGCTCGAATGATAAACAAGATGTTCGAAGATCAAGATACTGCCATGATTAGAAAACTAAAGGCTCTTCAAAAAGTATGGAGGTATTGGTATCAAATCACTTTAGTTTTATTCACTAAGACACAGAGAGCCTGCAGTACTGAACTAATGCTGGAATGTCTAGTTACAAAGTGGGTAACCTTTGTGATCAATACTGAACAGCCCTATTTAGGAACCCAAACGCAGCTCGATAAAATGTTCTCCAAACAATGATCACACACACAAAGCCAAATTAACCTATACATATATTCAATTAGCCTTTAATACATCACTTAAAAAATAGAATAAGCTTTTGATTTAGGTGCCTTTGCAATGGCTACACAGGTTTCTAGGCTCTAGATACTGGAATGTACCTGTCCTGTGCTGGTGTGGCTCATGGCTCACGTCACTCTTCTTTACCAGTGTGCTTTTGTTGACTGTGGCTTCTGAGATCAGCTGGAAAGTGATATTGCTGTAGCATGTTCCAGGCAGCCAGTGTTTGAAAACGGTTTTTCCTTTCTGGAAATCTGGGTAAAAACAGTTAATGAATCATTAACTTCAGACAAAGCTGACAAACTAGGAAAAAAATAATGCAGTCATAGAATTATCCAGCAGGCAATCCTGGGAAAATAAGTGTAAAATAAGCTTCTGTTTCCTTTATTTAAAATTCAATTAGCCACTCTCTACAGTCTTTTCTGCACATATTCCCTGTTGCACATCATTTTAATTTAAGTCATGACCCCAGGAGGCAGCGTCCATCTGTTCTCCTCAAGGTCTGACCTTTGTAGAGCATGGAGCGCTGCTCCCGGCCCTCTGAGTAGCTGATGTTCACTCGGCTGAAGGTGTTCCTCTCAGGGGAGCTGAGCTCAAACACGACTCCAGTCTCTGGAGCTGCCAGATAGTCTGAAATCTGTACACTCTCCAGTGGGAGAGGCTCTGAAAAGGAGAAGAGGAGTGTGAGCTGATAGCAGAGTAAAATTAGTGCACCAGTTATTTACTTTGAAGTTCTCTGGAGTTGACAAAAACAAGGCAGGCACATCCCTTCAGAGATTTCAAAATGTGTTACAGCATGTTAAGACTTAGCGTTTCAATTTAGAATTAGCATTTTTGTGACATCACAACTGCCGACACATATCAGCCTATAGCAGCTAATCCCTGCTGTTTTATCTTGAGGTTCTAGGAAGTGTTTAATGTTATAAGGATTGTTTCAGACTGCTGTTTGACACAAAAGAGGACGGCCAGTCAAAAATGTGATCATTTATGTATATCAGTCTTGTAATCATGAGTATATTAGTACAATAACAAAAACAAACATGTTCTATGGGGTAAAGAGATGTTGGAAAATTATTGAATCAAAGGGAGTTAATCATCACTTATTCACTGATTTAATTGTGGAATCTTTATACTTCTCATATCTACAGAAAACATGATCCAGTGCAACCATATCAACTCTCAAACTGTCTTACTTGTGAGTACAGCAATCGCTTTGGCCGGTTTGGACCAGGCAGAGCCGTTGCCCATCAGGAGGCTGATGGTGTAGCATAGCCCATGGTAGGAGGTGTTATAAAAAAGTGTGGCTGGAGCCAAATGGCTACTGTTGGCACTCTGGAAGGGCAGGATGTGGCTGTTTGGCTCCCCAGATATCTTGGCAGCATATGCAGTGGCGTTTTCCTTCAGATCAGAAGGTTCCAGGGTTATACTGATACAGTTGTCATCCCGCAACGTCACCTGAAAGGGAGCCACGGTCTGGGGAGCAAACAGAGCAAACAATTCTTGTTAAGCAGCGAAGTCAACAGAAGTAGAGAAAATACACAATAAATGGTGTTAATGATGAAACAAAATGCCAATTACTGTACAGTAGCATCGTTTTACCTCCAGAATGCATTGCACTCTTTTACAGATTTTTGAACTCCAACAAAAACACCATATAATAAAAAAATTACATTTGAATTAAAGGATAGCCTTGCAACAAAACTTCGGGCAAGTTTAGTTGTTTTGTGGATTTTTTTCTGTGCATAGTTTCTGTTTCAGCTTTTTGATGCAAAAGTTCTCTAAAGGGACCATATTTTTTATATGGTCTTTTTACTCTTTTTCATTGGGTCTGTAGTGTAAGGATGCGGAGAGTGAATATTACAAGCACACACATCACCCCCACTGCGACCAGTGAAGCAGTAAATTCAAATGAACACACAGACTGGGGCGGCTACTGCTGCAGAAGAAGACAGGCCAGCCATCAGCCATCAGTTGTAGAAAGCACATGGCTCCTACAGTGACGAGCTCTGTGCTCTTTGTAGTAAGGTTTACTAAAGGGATCCGGATGGGGTTCTCAATGCAGTCATTAATACTGGACAAACCTTTGCACAACCCTAACGGCCCAGTTCGGTTTCTGCAGCCACGTCAAAAAAACAGTACAGGAAGAATCCTAAAGGATACAGCAATCAATCTGGACGATCACACACATTCAAAATTGAATAATTGCATCTTCTAATACCATCATAGTTCACCAAAAAGGAGGCTGAAAGTAAGAGAATTCAATTCAATTCAATTCAATTTTATTTATATAGCGCTTTTAACAATGGTCATTGTCACAAAGCAGCTTTA
>JBBPDC010000129.1:27636025-27648693 GCA_037974485.1 Hemigrammopetersius urotaenia
GATTCCCGCATTCCTGCCTGTTCCTGCTTCCCACGAGGGAGTTCAGAGTGCTGGCCTCGCGGCGAGCACTCTGACAAAAACTGGTATCGCAGATGGTTGTGAGATCCAAATGAGCCTCTCATCAATCACAGGGTGACCCATCCTGGTAAGCACTACTGTACTGATAAATCAAGGTGTTCATGCAGTTCAACAAAAGTCAAATCGTTTTGGCCAATATTTAATCATTAAAGATTCTATTTCATTTCCCCCTGAAGTTACATAGTTCATTCTTACGTGATCATTTTCCAACCATAGAACTCTACAGGCTGTTTTTGTTACTGTGCCTTTAAGACTGATATATGTAAAGTATCTCTTTTCTGATTGGCTGCTCTGTATTGTAGCTCACTCAAAAGATAGCATGGCGCTGAAACACTCCTTAAAACTTCAGCACGAACGGCCGGGGCTAAACTGCTGTAGGCTAAATAAGGAGACAAATTGAAAATTTGGGTTTTGTGAGGTTTTTGGCTTTGTTTCCATACATGGACTGTGTGGTCGAGGCAGCTAATATTTATGGTCAAGGCAGCCAAGTCAATATGATTCCAGGAAAGTGATGATACGAACCCTTTCATATACTGAAAGGCATCTCAGCTGAAATACGCAGTAGTATAATTGCAATATTATTATTCTGTCCCTATCATGCAGTCCTGGTACCCCAAACTGACAGACTGTGATGCAGTATAACATTTTCAACAGAGTCAGCTCAATTTTCTGCCTTGTTTGGATGTGTTAAAAGTCAGGCTGTCTAATCAGAGCTCTGCTGTCAGGGATGCAGTCCAAACTAATGGTGGCAGAACAGATCATCTTTCTCTTGGCAGCCCACAAAAACATACACAACAATCAACACACAGACTAAAAATATACAGGAAGGAAAAAGAAAAAATGCAGCATAACTAAAAGGCTAGGAGGGACAGCAAGCACCTCAGTAAAACACAGCTGACTGTTTATAGCTGTCATAATTCTGTCATACATGAACACACTACAGCACACGGTGTGAACAGCATGAAATTCTTCCTCTGCATTTAACCCTTTCACCAAGTGACGCAGCGGGCAGCCAGTAACACGGCGCCTGGGGAGTAGTGTGTGGGGACGGTACCTTGTTCAGGGTACCTCAGAGGTGCTTAGCAGTCTTGGGAATCGGACCCACGACTTCCTGATCGCAGGATAAACGCTATAACCACTACGCTACCAGCTGCCCTTACTGACAAGATACAAAACCATCGGATTTGGCATGAAAGTATAAATTACACACTTATTAACACTAACAGTTAGTAACATTTAGTATCATTAGTAACATATTCACTAATGAATAATTAAATGATGAATTTGACTTAATTCATCATTTAACTATTCATTATTCACTTCTGGCACAAGAGAACAAATCCGAATGTATTTGAATTTTCTGCATATATGATCATTCTGGGTGGTCCTTTTTTAACGCTTTTTCAGTTGAGACCCTCAGCATCAGAAGACTACAGATATTTCCCCCATAGGTCTTGATTCAGACACTTTCTATTATCACACTAAAGGATGAGGCGGTGTGACGATGTGAAAGATACATTCGCTCTTCCTGATTTACCATCATTAAATGAAAAAGAGGATGTGCAGAGCAAAAATTAAATGCCTACCCAGGACTTTTGAGCGGATGCTTTGATTGGTTATTCATGACATCTGCCTTTGCAGCCTGCACTTTATTAAACATCTTTTTTTCCATGCCTCAACACTAGATTCCATCTTATTAAAATGAACAGGGAGCAGGGGAAGATTCTGTACCACTTCAAAGTGATGGAGAGACAGCAGCGTTCTCACGGGACACTTCTTTGATGAACTTTTCATGCACTGAGCAAACATAAGTCTAGCACACCCAGGCTGAGCAAACCTATAGACTTAGTAAAGGGCGTTAGGGGTAAACAAAATTCAGTCACATATCATGGTACACGTTTGTTTTATAATGAAAAACTATTTCTACACATAATTATATCCAACAAATGAAGAATATATTTTCATTGTACAAAACAGTCAAATAAATTATAAAAACTGAATGAAAAATAGATAAACCTGTCATTCGGCCATTTACTTTTGAAATTTGTTTACACACACCCAGCATAATTAGAAAATTCATCAAATTCATAGAATTTATTTTAGAGCCAGTTTAAAACCCAGTAGCTTGCTAATATTTTTTCATTATTTTATTGCAACATTTGTGAAAAAAAGCAAGTGATGATGTAGAAAAAAAACTACTCCTTTAGATAATAATCAAAAAGCCAAAGCTGAGCAGCTAAATGTATCTGTAAAGGCAGCTGATAAACTATCTATGCAACTTTGTAAACCACAGAAAATAATATCAGCCATCCATTTCTGCTTTCCCTGAACTTATAAGGCAAAAAGGAAACTCTCCAGACAGTTTGCCGGTCCATCCCAGGACACACAGACAAACACATTAATGCTCCCTGGCTGGGAACTGAACCCAGAACCTTGGAGCTGTGAAACAACAGCGCTGCACACTGCACCATCACCATCATAAACCGAAAGGATGGAATCTTGGTGTGACCCAGGAGTGAGACCTGACTTTTAAATCACAATGAAAATGTCAGCAAATGTTTTGTACATAAATTACTGTAATTCACTGGATTACCTAAACAACCACAGACAAATGAGACAAATGGTGCTGTGACCACAGTACTGTCATGATCCAATGAGAATCGGATTACTTCTGAAATCGATCCATTAGTAACAGTTTAATTAAGCGACCACTTATTACACTTATTATACAAATGCGCATTTTTAATCAGCATTTCATACACTGCACTTAAAACCATTACACAGGACTGACTTCACTCTCATTGTAGGTGATCAGCGACCTTTAAGAACCGACCATATCCTCAGTATTACCAGGAAAGCTGTCGTATATTTTGCATTTGAAGTAACAACAAAAACTGTCCTACTGTCCATCTCTAATGAAAACCATGGACATGCCTGCTACAAAATATCACTCTCTCTTAAAAAGGGAAAAAATGTAACAATCGGGGTTTTCTTTAAACTTTTACATCTGTTTTGGTTTTATTTCACAGGGCCTGGCAAATGACGAGAAGATCATGTTGTTTTGTGCAAGTTAATCCCAAGTAAAGCTGTTTGTGCTGCATTTTGTGAATTAAGGGTTTTATTCTAATAGATATGGTGTTTAGCCTGAGGAGCAGAGGCTTAGGAGAGAAAGAGGTGTTGTGCTATAGACAAATGGGGGGTTACGAGGTGCTAATCAGATTGTTATTGTACTAATCTTTCTAACGGGTTTGCTCTTAATGGATAAAGCAGCAGACAGGCTCATCAGGGACAAGGCCAATCTCAAATAAGATTGAAATCTAATTTTCCAACAGAATGGATGGAAATCTGCCTAAAGATTTCATGGGTTTTCTATCTTACAATGTAATATTTCCCAGACTTTCCATGGCATCCGACAACTAGCTTTTATATTTTTAGCAAATAAGCGCTGAACAAACCTAAACCTGTGGGACGTCAATTTGTTGGCCTTTTGATTTTGTTTGTCCTGACATACATTTAAATGCTGTGTAGCTCACATATGTCAGCTTAAAACAAGAGCTCCATTCATTATATAACTTTATTACAAAGACGCTATCAGGTGAATAGAGGAGGGAGATCAAATGAAATCGCTCTGTCTGCAATAACACACACAGAGCAGAGCTCGTCCCCTCTGCTTTCCTCTCCCAAGAATTAATCAGGGAGACAGTCTGCGGGCCCAGCAGCATAATATTTTAAGCTCTATAAAACCCATTTCCTTTTTTTTCCCCTCTCTTTAGCTACCAACCTTTGCCAAACATAACATGGGCTGCTAGCATCCTGTAGAAAAAATACAAGTGAAACAAATCTGTATACTCCAAAACTACCATGCTAACTTTACCCTGTAGCACTTATTATCTAATGTCTTGATATATATGTGACTGACAGTCTATACATGTATGTTTATATGGGTTTTCTTTCTGGAAAAAATGAATAATATAGGAACCTCCACTTAGCTGCAAACCAAACAAACAAACAAAAATGTTAACTAAAACATATCACATCACGACAGGCCACCCTCGCCTCTCTGCTCCTCCTCAGTGAACTTACAGAGGCAACTTAATGCGGACATTCTGACCACATCTATTAACTTAATCTAAACTTACATACTATAGAACAAAGTTAGATACGCACTGAAAGTTCAATCGCGGAAATTTTTGGCTGAAAATGGTCAAAAATGACAGCATGTCTAGTCGAAAGAACAAATAGGCTTGAGATCTGGAAATGCTACCCTTAAAATCTTTTATCACAAAGTGCCAAAAGGCTTATACTTTTACAGATAGATACTTTTAATGGGCGTAAACATTTAAAATAGTGATTTAAAATGCCCTTCACTCTCCAGGGCTGGACAAAATAGAAAGCAAATCATACACAGAACTATTTACTGGTTTCTATATTATCAGACTTAGTGCCCTGTCCTTCTGAAGCATCTCCACTACAGATTTAATTCTGTTTCAAAACATGAAAAACCCTCTCGATATGCAGAACACAACAAAACAACAGTGGCTACAAGGAAAGTCACTGTTTACACATTCACGCCACCTGCAGTAGGTTTTTCTCAAATTCAGAAAACAATGGAGCCAACATGCACATTTTAACAAACATGCAATTAATTGTCTTAGATGAACACCAGGCCTCTATTGTCAAGAAAGTTGGATTTCACTGTACATACTGCAAACATTTCAGTAAGTCTTTATGCATATATTTTATCTTTCATTTTTCTGTTTCAGTGTTAGCCCAGTATGTACTGATTTTTGGCTTCAGTTTTGTCCAAAATTTTGAACGTCTGTGCATCACAAAACACCAAAAAAGTGGGTTTTATTTTTTTAAGTTTCAGTCTTCAGGAATAGAGTCCTAAAGATTCTTAGAAATCCCTGAAATCATGATTCAGATCTATCAAAAATAGCACAATGTACTTTTTTATTGTTTTTCACTCCCCCCCACAATTTACATAAGCATTAATAAAAATGAGCCTTGTCTCCATTAAGCAGGGATGTTCATTACAGTTACAGTGCTTCCATCAGCGCATTAGTGGTTCTCTGACATGCATTATAGTTTTTAAATACATCGTAAAAATGATAAATCTCTGGAATGAGCCCACATACTGCTACTACACACCTCCGGGGACCAACAAATCCAGCCAAAACTGCAACCATAAAACCCCAAAAGACTCCTAGTCAGAACACGCATGTAAACCATGAATGCTGGAACTGATTAGATGAATCAATGCAGGAGGAAAAATAAATATTTCATCCTGATGTACAGATGACCTAAAAGCAGAGATCATACCATCAGTCGACTAAATGCGCCTCTTCTTCAGCAATGACTGGCAGTGACAGTTCAGTCTCTTTATAATGCAACACAAAGCAATTAATCTCCGAGCAGCTTCTATACAAAGGACATAGTGTCCAAAACGAAAGCATTCAACTGAGCACTTCTGTGCTCCCAAGTACTTATACTAAAGAAATTCAAAAACCACTGCTGAGAGATTCAGAATGAATCATTAGTGAAGCATTTGTTCACTGAACTGATTCAGGGCTCTAATGGCAATAGGACTTGTAGTCTGGAAGAACTGGCTCTGAATCAGTCTAAAATGGGCCAATCTGAGGAAACAAATCAGACATGCTGCACAGCAAAATGATCATGATTGAATGAACACCTACATCTGAAAACTGTGTAAGTGCATTCGATTCAAATGTAATTTTTCATTGTTAATTTAAAACTATTGGAGTCTCCGCGTGAGCTCTGGAGACACATCCAGACACAGGAACACACACATATTCACACGGCCTGACACACCAACCAGCATCCTGACCAAGAAAATTTGCAGATGGTTTTAAAATGCAAAGTTAATATAATCCTTTTGTGTATAGAATTGCTAGAATTTAGGGCTGCCACCGTGAGATAGGAGATAACTTTAATAATCGCCAAAGAGAAATTAGAGAGCATTCCAGCAGCTTGAACACAAAATAAAGGTAAAGTACACAAAGATGTGAGCAAAATAGACACACTGCTGTTTTCAACATTCTTCATGCAGATGTCTGTTGATCGCAACACTTGTTTATAAAATATAGAAATCATACCTGGATTAGCAAAATATAACATTTCTTTCTATTACCTTACAAATGAGACAAAATGAACAGAAAGTAAGCGCTGCATTCCAAGAACGATCAACTACCGGTTAGAAATACTTCTTAAATGTCAGTCAAATCTAAACATCATATGCTAATGTATTATAAGCAAATATCTGCAATGTATACATGATTCTGACATCACTGTTTATAAATGTTAAGGTTTATTAAAAATACCAAAATATTCTTGATAAACCGGTTTAGAGATTACAACACAATCTAAATGATAAATATAGTCTCCAGGGGTCGTTCTAAAGCCACCTGGCTGTCTGAGCTTTCTTCTCAAGGGAACTCGTCTCCTAAGAACTCATTTTTAACCCACATTCAAAACTTACTGAAATAAAACCTACTTTTGTAATTACAAATGAATGTTTGTTGTTAAAAACTGTGAATGTATCTACCACCTTACATAAAGCACCACTACATGTATTAGCAGCTACACCCTAAAATGGTTCTTCCAAGAGTTCTCTAAGGCATACAGAAACATAAACACTCATTTGAGGGCACATAAGGCTCTCTGTCTGGTTAAATGCTTCTTCGCAGTCGGAGACGGTTCTTTAAGAACCTTTTTGGTGCTGTGTAGAAACATTCATGAGTTTAAAACTCCTGAAATAGCACACCATTCTTAAATTCATGTCTGAGGTTTTACAGAACATCCAGCATGTTCCCTGACTTTTGGAATGATCCGTGTGATGAGTGGAAGATATATGTGAAATGTCTAATGCAGGTGCATTAGAACAGACTTTTCAGCCATGAATGCTATGAGATCATATCTGCTCTAATGGTCCACTATCGAGTTAACTTCAATAACATTCCACATGGCTGCATGTGTAGCAGCCACTGTCTTCATTTCACAATTAAGCTGATGCTGTTGGACTTCATAGATCCTGCACATAATCCACAGCAAACTGTATTTCACTGCTGTAACAGAAGAGCAAATTATGTGCTTTTCTTTGCCATTTTGCTGGAAGGTGTTTGTGCATTTTCAGATGTGTCCCTCATGTAGGCCTAAATGTGACCAAACTTTATTACGCCTTATTGTCCGTACACTACCTGTCCAAAAGTTTACAGACACCTGCTCTTCCGGGTTTTTCCTGAAATGAAGAGCAATAATACAAAAGGTGCATTAACAGATCTTCTTCACACTAGATGCTGGAACATTGCTGTGAGGATTTGATCGCATTCAGCCACTAGAGTATTAATGAGGACAGATACTGATCACTCCACTGATCCCAAAGGAATGAGATGGAGCTTCATCTCTCCAAAAGGACACAGTTCTCCTGCTCCACGGCCCAATGCGGCCGACACTTGGCACTGAGTACAGTGACCTCAGACTCATGTGCGGCTGCTCCAGAGTGTTCTGTTCTACTGGCAGTGATTTTCCACTGAAATTTTAAAGACTGTGTGCACACCTGACCAGCTGTGTCAGCTCTAGGTGAGTCTTTGGCAGCTGATTATGCAAATATAGACTATATGGACTGGGAAGGGAGTGCTAAGATTTGGTTTTTCATGATATGGGCCCTTTTACCAGATTGTTCATGTTCTTCTGTTAACGTCTTTAGTAGTTACTGTTGTTATTATCATGTGATCTATCACTTTGCTTTAGATTATGTAGAGCTACAAGCAATTCTGTGATATATCAAGACAGATTCTTTATAAAATGGGATCGGATTCGTTTTTTCTCCCCGACATTCAATACCAGAATTTTTGTGCAGGTATAGGTCTGAACGGGATTTGGATCGATGCCTCATAAAAGGAAAACTCAAATATTACAGCACATCACGTTTGATCACGTTCAAACACGTTTGATTCCTATGTCTACAAGTTGCTCTAAATATTGTATTTTAAGTGACAGGCTGTCAGAGGTCGATACCTCACATCTACTGGTGGCATATTTATTACATTTTACTAAGAGCTGCAGCTGTTATGACCCACAAGTGAGCAACAATAACGTTTGGAGATTCTGACCCCAAATCAGTCCCGGCTCGTGCTTGATTATTAATGCTTGACTCATTTGCAGAGCCCTGTCACCATGGTTACCAGGCTCAGGTGCAATTGTGAACAATGATGTCACCACCAGGGAGACAGCCTTTAAAACATCATTTTAACACCCAAAAATAGAGACGGACACTGGGACACAACGGCAAACTCGCTGCTACCGTAGGGGATTTTCTGACATGCAACCAGGAAACTGTATGATCCACCAATAATATCTGAACAATTTAACCTAGTGATGCTACAGAAAAAGGAGCTGTGACATCTGTTTATAAGTATGTAGACTGTGCCATATGGTTCAAGATCAGCTGCAGGGCTTCAACATCTTGACATGTGTCGATGCAATCAAACATATGCAGGGAGAAATTCCTGCACTAAGGGCTTCGAACATCTCAACAGTTACTGCGCCTCACATACTGAAAGAAAGAGAGCTTTGAACACAGATCTCACCCATATTACTTCAATACAGTTGCTGTCTTTTATTTTACTAGTTTAACGTATAATTATGATACTGTTGCTTCACTTGCATATACTGTATATGAAAGTGAAGTGAAAGTGACCATTCTCTCATACACACCACAGTGTGAACAGCACGGAATCCTTCCTCTGTATTTAACCCATTCACCAAGTGAAGCAGTGGGCAGCCAGGAACACAGTGCCCAGGGAGCAGAGTGTGGGGACGGTACCTCAGTGGAGCTTAGCAGTCTTGGGATTCAAGCCCACAACTTCCTAATCGCAGGGCGAATGCTCTAAACTCTAGGCTACCAAGCTACACACACACACGTGTGTGTTTTTTCAGCTTGTACTTATTACAGGATTGGCACATATTCATTCCTTTTTTATGTGTGTGTGTGTGTGTGTGTGTGTGTGTGGGGGGGGGGGTTACAATATTGCCCAAAGACACTAAAACTATGCAGTTGATACATGCCAACAATAAAAACATAAATGTTCCTTTTACTGAATGATAAATTGACAAGTTACCTGGATTACAGGTGGCAGATATCACAGTATCGGTAGCTCTCTGGCTCAGAATTCATCTGTGCCATAACAAACTGAAATAACTGCCAAGTACAAACTGAAATAACTGACATACACATAAAATTTTAAAAACTGTGCATTTATTCCAGTCCACTAATACAGTGTTTGAGAGGTTTGTACATTACAGCCTATTAGAGGCTTGTCTTAAGAAATAGTTCATTTTAAAGCATAGCCATTTTTGAAGAACACATACTGAATCAGTGTCAGCCATTATCCGAGGTTGTAGTACCAGTACGGGAATCAGTATCAGTATAGGAAAAACGAGTATCATGCCATCTCTGATTTTTTATTAATAAGATGAAGTGGGACAGCTATAGAAAATAAAACTATTCTCCATTCTCTTCTCACTGCTTCTGATCTAACTGCAACTGGTGAACATAAGGGGGAAGAAATACTGAGCTGAAAACTGGGCCAAGGGTGATTCAGATGTGATTAAAAGAGGTGGAACTGTTCATTTATTTCACAAGTAACCAGTGGTGAACAATGTTTCTATTGTGAAATGTGTGCTGGGCCTTTTCTCCCTCAGCAGCCAGAGCAGCTCAGTACAGTCGGATGGGCATCTTTATAAAAGCAACTGACGAGAAAATACTTTTAAAAGAAATACTCAAATCCTGTCCTTCTTCTTCCAGACTGCTTAGGGAAAGAAAAAAAGCTTCAGTCCACTGCTCCAGCGTGCAGACTCTAAAACACACACTCAGACAGGGAGCTTCTGCTGGAATGACCCAATTTTGCCTGCAGAAACATCTCAGCCTATGGGGAACCGCATGGCGAGGGGCAAACACTATCCGCTCCTCCATGAAAAAAGCTGGAGACGGAGAAGAGCGAGTAGTGGGAAAACTGAAAGCGACACAACCGACTCAAATGGATACTGAGTGAGCAATTAACCTCAGCAACGCCTGCTGGAGCCACACAAGACAGACAGGACATGTCCCCCTTCCATCCGGGTGGAGGAGAATAAAGCAGAGGGAAAAGACTTACGTGTACCTGGATGCTGAGGAGCAGGGGGAGGATGTAAGGCAGTGCTGCGCTCATTCTAGCTCTCTGTGCGTCGAAAGGGCGTTTTTGCGCTACTTCTGCTCGATTCCCGCTGCACATCCGAACAATGGCGAATTTTCTGCAGCATCAGATCGCTTGGTCCCTCGGTCCCGGTACAGCAGCCTTCACCCACCACCACGACCCCTCCGTGGGCAGATCGACGCTCTACGGCTCCTCGGGACTGTGTGCCGGGGCAGGAGAGCTCCTGATTCCGTCCATGTGCTGCAGAGTCCGGCCGAGCCTGGCGAGACCACTGCCCGTCGGCTAAAGGGGAGAGCAGAGAGCGCTGGGGGTCTGAAAGGCTTTCTCTGTCCTCCTCTCTGTCTCTCTCTCTCTCTCTCTCTCTCTCTCGCTCTACCTCGACGCTCCGCCCCTCTCTCAGATTGGCAGGAGGGAGCAGCTCCTAGACGGAGAATCGAGTCTCTTCTGCCTAACCGATTCTTGCGAACTGCTGATTTCAGTGAATAGAGACGATTCAGTGACTCACTTTGGGTTCCTCGCTGCTTTATGAACTTTCCTCTCATCTCCATCATGTACTGGCTACCATGTCAGCGAATGAGTTGTTATCTACTTATTGGAGTCACCTAGAATGTGAATTTCAACTCCGCATTCAACACGGTTATCCCCTCCAAACTGAGCAAGAAACTGCTGCGGATGGGACTCATGGCTGCTCTGTGCAACTGGGTTCTGGTCTTTCTCACCAACAGACCGCAGCACGTGAGGATCGGAAAAACACCTCCAACACTATCATCAATGCTGGAGCACCACAGGGAATGCTGTACTCCTTGTTTACACACGACTGGGTGTCCAGACACAGCTTCAACCATCAAGTTTGCCCATGATACCACCATTGTGGGCCTAATCAACAACAATGACGAGGCGGCCTACAGAGAGGAGGTGAGACTCTTGGCAGAGTGGTGTGAGGAGAACGATCTCTCTCTCAACGGCATCAAAACCAAAGAGATGGTACTGGATTTTAGGAGGCAGGGTGCGGCTCATCCCCCCATCTACATCGGTAGTGGAGAGGGTCAGCAGCTTCAGACTCCTTGGGTGCCAACCTCAAGTCCTCAGAACACGCAGCAGTTGTCACCAAAAAAGCCCACCAACAATTTCACTTCCTCAGACACCTAAAGAAGGCTGGGTTGTCCACCTCTGTTCTCACCAGCTTGTACAGGTGTGCTGTGGAGTCCATTCTCGCAAGGAGTGTATGAAAAATATGTAAACATGTGACTGAATTATTCTCCTGGTGTGTACAAATAAAAGCAGACTATTAATCTTAGAGCATCGCTGACACAAGTAATCTTGACCACTGAAGCTCAGTCAAAACGACAGAGTTTGTAAGGCTGTCAGAACTGCTCCAAGCTGCTCAAGATCAAAAAATTGCACTATAATTCACAAAAGTGTTTTAATCTGTCATTTTACACTAAGCAGGGCATTTAAAATGTAAAGCAAACTGTTCACAAGACCTTATATATGATCTGGTGTGTGTTTCAAAAGGACACCAGATGTAGACCATAAACACTGCAAAGTTAAAACAATGGCCGTGAAATCTGTCAGTATGATGTCTCTCTGCTGCACAGCACATAATGCTTGGCAGAACGCTTCAAAATGCAACAATGAACTTTATATGTACAGTTACACATACCTGACAATAGAAAACACTGTCTTAAGTGACTGGATAGAGAGCTTTATCCAGGACAGGAAATACTGTCTTAAACATAATATGTGACAATAGCAGGGTGTATACACACCTGGGAAAAATATACATGTAGATGTAACTTAGATGTATGATTCTACATGTTGTTTGTATCTTGTTATTTGACCTGATTTTTATTGCCCTTTCTGTGGCTCTCGATATTGATTCCTGTCCTGTTGGGTTTGTTTGCTGATTTTGGATTTGCATTTCTGTCTATTTGGATTATACTCTCAGACTCGGCTCTTTAGTCTGAACCTGGGCCATTTTGACCGAGTTGGCTAAAAGTAGTTAGCATTAGTCCTGTCTCAACATTTACATTTACGGAATTTAGCTGACGCTCTTATCCAGAGCGACGTACATCAGTGCTTAAGAAGTCCACAACTGTTGCTTACCTGAAAAACAGCTTAAATCTGAGTCAACTATTTAACCAAGATACTGCAGTCAGACCATCTATACAACAACTGTCACATAATAAGAAGCCCACACCTAACCCAACAATACATAAGCCCTAGAGAAGAGCAACGCAAGTCATAGAGAAGTGGGAAGTTTTTTTTTGGTTTTTTTTTTTTAAAGAAATAAGTAAGCAGTAGGAAAGAGACATAGTTAGTCGCCAAAGTGCTCCTTGAAAAGGTGGGTCTTCAGGCGAATTGAAGACCGTGAAG
>JBBPDC010000129.1:27648793-27667486 GCA_037974485.1 Hemigrammopetersius urotaenia
CATTTTGTCTCTCATAGTTGAGGTATACCTATGGTGAAAATTACAGGCCTCTCTCATCTTTTTAAGTGGGAGAACTTACACAATTGGTGGCTGACTAAATACTTTTTTGCCCCACTGTAGGTCTATGGGCTGCAAAACATGTTCATGAAGTTATTTTCACAAAATCACTCTCACATAAAAAGATATCACCAGCTTTATTCTTCACAGTTGTGGTCCCTTTCAAAGCTCCCTGTTTAGACGGATGGCCTAGTGTGACGTCCCACTAGGCCAATTTGCATAGAATTTGTATAGAACCACCCCTCATCTTTCGAGACCCCACCCACCTAGCTGTTGCTTGTCACCCCTTTTAGCGACCATCTTTGGTCTTTGCAGCTTCCAAATTTAAAAGCTCAAAAACAATTATTTTTGTTTGCGGTTGGACTCATTTCAAAGCTATAAATCTATAAACTTATGTTCGAACAGCAGCACAGGATGAGTTACTGGATTGTATGTATGAATGTGTTTTATGAAGCTGAATTCAGTCGTGCCTGACCACTGCAGTGGCCAATACTCGCTCAAAACACAATAAAACAACCTCGGCTATTCGTTAAGGCAAAGAAATTGGTGTGAAAATATACAGATCACAGCGTAAAATGCGCGTTTTGTTCTCTTGAACGTATACAGTATGGCGCGCTCCACTGCGCTCCAACACCAGATTAGTTGGAGGCCCGCCATTTTGTCACTAGTATTGCGAGCACAGATAAGCCGAGTGCTGTGTCTACATGCAGAGGCAAGTCATGTGTTGTTGACTGAACAGCCCACAGCCTACACTTTCTCCCAGAAAATTGAAGAACCTTTCATTTCATTTTCGATGGACATGTCCCAGCAACACTGTCCCAGCACCGTTCCACTTTAAAAAGTTCCACCATAAGTATTTAAAGGTAGAACGGAAAAGTTGAACAAGGAGCTGCAAATAATGACTTTTGAGTTTTTATAGCAGTTAAGAATGAACTCACTTGTTTGTTTAGTTTCGCATATGTCAAATGAGCAGCGCAAGGGGTGGGTGGAGCATGGGCTGGGTGGAGCATGGGCTGGGTGGGGCATGGGATGGGTGGGGCGTGGCCAGCAACAGCTTATTTGCACGAAAGGGACAGAGCCCTGAAACGGCATGTTTTGAAATCGACCAAAACCGTGAAGGTTAAAACTGGTTATATCTCTTTATTTGAGTGTAATTTTATGCAAAGAACTTCATGAACATGTTTTGTATGGCCCATAGATTTTAAAGAGAGTTTTGCATAATATGTCCCCTTTAATTTAGTTCAAAGTCATATACTACCAAAACTTATCACCCAACTAGCAGCACCGCGTGCCCTGCTTGGGGGGCTGTGGCCCACAGGTTGAAAAATACTATGCTAGTGTATTTCATTCATTTGTGGTCAAATCAGCTGGCCAGAACAAAGTCCATCAGTCAAAATCAGTCATTATTTGGCTGTAATGAACATTAAGAAGAAATACAATATATTCTGTTTTTATGGCTTATTATAAGCAATTCGCTGTCTTCACTGAAGGTTAGGCACTACCACACACCAACTGCTGGCCCATAGCCTCATTATTGCATTCCTACAACTGAGCTTTGGCTAAGTGAATTAGCGAATACTCCACATTTAAAGAAAATTAGATTTATTTTGAAAAACAGGCTCCTAATTTGATAGGATTTGTCGGCCTCTCAATGATTTCCTTGATGTAGCTCCTTAGGACATAGCTTCCACCTCAGATCACCTCTAAATGGTTCAGGCAGTAGCAGCAGTGGGAGAGTGGATGAAATGTGTGGGGCTTTTTATTGTGTTTTCTTCTCTGTATACAGATTCTTGTATGTAAATCTGTATTCTGGACATCCTGACTCCTTAGTAAAAAGACACTTGATTTTACTAACGGGTGGAACAGTTTTTATCTGAAATTGTGTTCCACGCAGCCTGTAACTGGTTGTGTAAAAGTTGTATCATGTAAAATCCAACAAGTGTGTTACACTTTGGGTACTCTTAAGGTTATGTGGGACAGACTTCTGGCAGCAAAGTGCTCTAACTGTTTCAGCACTGATCATATATCTCCAGGAGCTTAAGGGCTTTGTACTATACAGTATTTACTCACGAGTGAACCACATGACTCATTTCACCACTGTTGATTCTCCAAGACAGACAGGGCCAGGCAGCATGCTGTTATTGCAATGTGAAATATATACAGTCACATGTTTTGCATAATGTGCACAGTTTGTGAAAGGTTTGGCCACTGGCCTTTCAAAATATTTTCAATGCATTCCTTGTAAAAAGGGTTCTATAGTACCAAAAAGGTTAATTGACTGGTGGAGCCCCAGAAGCATAAAATAAAAAAGGTTCTTTAAAGGAACAAACACAACCAGCTAAGACATTTTTAAACATCTTCCAGAATAGGTTGGTTCCTATGAAGTTTTTAGTTCGTAAATGATTTATCATTTTTATCCAGACAATTTTTTTTTACTAAAGCCAGAAAAGAATAAAAAAAATTTTTTTAAATTTGGGGATATTTCGATAGGAAGTATAGTACAATCTTGCTGAAATGTTGTCTTTCCACAGTTGTTAACTGTTGCATCATATTTACGCTGTTCCCATGACTGAAAGGTCAGAACCTTGCCTGCTGTAGTACAAACAGTTGAGTCGAGCATGCATTGCTAAAATCTTACCTTTATTGGCAGGAAGTATGTACATTCACCACTGGTTTCGATGACAGAGTTGGTCTGTGTTCAACATTCATGAATAAAGTAATATAAGCATGTCATGATCTCAGAAGATATGTATCATGATGTCATTATTAGTTCATATTAAGCCCCCCGACACCTTAACCCCTACAAACCCATGGGTTTGCCAGTAACAGAGCTCACTCCTACCATATAAGGACCTCATGAAGAACACAAAAACCTATGAAGAAGGAGGAATTCTGCTGCTGAATGCTTGAAGAACAAAACCCTTAGACCTTTATAGACAATTTTACTTCAGGCCTTCAATGTAAATGTAATTATAAAGCTTTACATTTAATTATATTTTGGGTTATGTAATGAACTGTATTTACATTCTGTATGAGCAGCTTCAGGTAGGTGTAGGCCACAGCAAAAGTATATCCCAAAACCTCAGGATTGGTAGGAAGAGCCAGCTGAGCCACATTTAAAATCTTGTAAAAAAAACTGTAAAAAGTGGGTCCTTGTAATCATGCATGAAGAAAGTTAAAATTTTTTCTCTGCATTTAACCCATTCACCAAGTGAAGCAGTGGGCTGCCACCAATGAGGGACGCCCAGAGAGCAGTGTGTGGGGACAGTACCACTAGGCCACGGGCTGCCCCAGTTGGTGCATCGGCCGGAAATCAAACTAGCTATGCAAACCACTAACCACCTCCAACACTTCTTTATTTACTTCTGATGTTCTTTATTCTACATAGTACACAATTGCACTAAACCAGTTTGAACATAAAACATTATTTTCTTTTTTTTTCTCTGAGAGGAAATCTATATCCAATCCATCACACTGAATGCAGCTAACTTGAGTCAAACAAAATAAATTATTTTTCAGCATTAATGCATTTCCCCAGGCGTGAACACATGCGTATGTACAGCAGTTCTGGTGTCATATCACTCACTTTTGTGTTTAAAGCATCCAGACACAGTATAGCTGTGTACAAAAATAGACACATTATATGGATGGATGGATGGATGGATGGATGGATGGATGGATAGATAGAAAGATATTATTCATCCCAGAGGGAAATTCACATTACATAATTTAGCTCGATTATGATGAATATCATCTTGGCAATCTCTAGACTGTAATTGTGTTCTGAAAAAGGTTTGTAAAGGCAGTTCAGTGAATTTAAGCCTAGTTACTTTTTAAATTAAAACACTTTTTAGTGTATGTACAGGACTGCACTTCTGACTTTTCAAAAAATTAGAAAAAATGTGGTAAAATGTGTAGGATGGTTGTACATAAGAAAACTTCTTACAGATATAAATATGGAATTGACTTATTTAGTTCTCTGCCTTGTTTAATTGTTGTATGTATTAGGAAATAAGTAAGAAAATTGCAACATCCTTTTATTATTATGACTGAGAACTTAGCCTTAGCCTTCCAGAGATTTCAGCTCAAGAGTTTAGCCGAGGTTGAACAGAAGTCACTTTGGGCCTTAAGGCAAATAACAAAGTTCTCCTTAAGGAGTTTATTCATCTCTTGATGTCCATTTAGGATATTTTTTGTAAGCTTATGCACAGAAAATACAGTCCTAGTTCATTTGCGTGTGATCTTTTTCCAGCCTCCCTTTGTCCCTCACAGTTAAACAGGCCTCTTTGGCTGGTGTGCCTGTTAGACTGCTATATGTAAACAATCTCTGTTCATGTTCTGTGTCTCATTCAAAAAGCGGTATGGGCACTACTTTGTAGTGAATGGGCGGGGCTAATTTGGTGTATGCTGAATCGGTGGATATTAAATTAATGTTAAGTGAAATCGTTTCGTATTTCTGTTTTTCCATATATGGAGAGTGAATGGTACATTTTGAAACTCTTAACAGTGTTCACATACTATGTAAAACTCTTCTTTCTCTTGTTTTTCTCTGGTGGGCCCTTTACTATACGAAGTTGTGCTCAGTGTGGAGCTCAGTATCCATTGTCATTATTTCATTAAAGTAACAAGGCTTTTACTTGAGAATGGTTTTAATCTACTCTTCCTTGTCTGCATATAGTGTGCATCAGGTTTGTCTGGCGGCTCAAATGATTATGTTGCCAGCTGTGAAATTTCCATTTTCTGAACTGACTGGTGACTGGGAGTTAAATTGAATTTCATATGTTGATTCATTTATCATCAGCCGCTGTCCGATTTTGCTTCTGAATGAATAATTAAATTCGCATTCCTCATACATACACATATGCACACATGCACACAGCCACACACTCTGCCCACGCCACGGCCGAGCGTGAGTCATGATGTTAATGTTGTTATCACAGAACGAAACAGCGAATGATCTGTTTAATCCATTTGGCAGTCGTGCACGAAAAGAGCACTCATTACCATAAGGCTGACTCGATGTGTCCAGTTTGGCACTCAGAGTTTATTTACAGCACCAACAGTTTGATTATTTAATCCACTGTTAATCAGCGACTTGTTACATCATTCAAAAGTCTTCTGTGTATATGACACTGTCACAAGTTTAGACGGTTGTTTCAATATTTCTAGTTTCTTGGGAACACCAAGTTATTAAGTGATAATTAATTTGCTATGAGTATCTACATATAGTAAATTCTTGCTCCTCCTTGTGATTTGGTCTTTTGAAATAGGATGTACTGTGGACATTAATTTGATTACATTATTATTATTATTATTATTATTATTATTATTATTATTATTATTATTATTATTCCTGATGTGTTGATAATGGTCTACATTACCCTTCATCATTCTGGACACATAATGTCATAAAATGTCATAATATTTTACAGTTCAAGCACATTGTCATACACAAAATGTCATTCAATGTGTTTTACAGAAATAGAAAATAAAATAAGAATACACAAAAATAAAATAGAATAAAACAGAATGTGAATGAGAGAGGTAAAAAATACTTGAAAGAAAACTGAAAGTGCAGTAAACATGCAAATATTTAAAATTTGGAGAAGAATAGTACAGTTTTTAACAGCTTTTACAGCTGTTACAGTCGGTGCAAATCTGATACTGACGGGCAGTTTGTTCCAGCAGTGAGCTGCATAGTGACCAAGCATTTCACCATGTTTTGTTTGAAATCTTCTCACCACTAGCTGTCCAGTTCCTGCAGATCTAAGAGACCAGAAATATATACTTCATATCAGTTGTACACAATGAGTAGTTTGAAATCAGTTCTGTTCTGAACTGAGAGCCAGTGCAAAGACCTGAGAACAGGAGTAATGTGTTCTCTTTTCCAGGTTGAATTCTGGCGGCAGTATTTTGAATGGGCTGGAGCTCTAACAAAGTTCCTAACAAAGTTGGATGCAAAAGTTTGAACAACACCGATGTTGATTTTCTGATGGTACACGTCTTCGACACGGAATCCTCTTACATGCGACCTTTTTATGCATCTTTTGGTGCAGTTACATAAAATATCAAAAGGGGCCGGGACATATTGTATGTTTAATGTTTATTCCAATGTGTTAAATTCAGCTATTGAATGTTAATTGTGTACTTTAATTCATTACAGTAACAAGGTTTTTACCTGCGTTGTGTTTTCCAGTTTCCTGGAGATCCTGCCCACATACACGGAGGTGGAGATGAACCGATGAAGTGGCAGCAACTTCACGCTGACACCTGTTCACTTCGTGATCGCCTCATTGTGCTGAATTAGTTGCTGTCGCCATGGCGAAGAGCCCCGAGGTGAAACTGGCTGTTTTCGGAAGAGCTGGAGTGGGGAAATCGGGTAAGAGCGCGTGCTGAAATATGCACTGAGTGATGACTGAAAATGACTGAATGGTCTCTCATCACATTCCTCTTGAACCAGTGTCACAATTCATAATTAGCTGAGTTTCTGCCAAACAAAAACTCCTAACCAGTCTCAGGAACTTCTGATGCTGCACCACACTCTGACTAAACTCCCTCCATGTTCTCCTGTTTGATATTCTGTGTCTGACACATTCAGACTTTCTCCAGATCATGAGATTTCCGATTTCATGACGCTTATGAACTCCAGTGTCAAATTAAATATATTAGGACTGATTTAAAAAATATCTTATTAGTTATTAGAACTAAAATCCATGACTTTAACTATTTGCTGTTTACAGGATCTGCTTAACTGGTTCATCCTTTATATTCTCTATATCTAGACCATATTCTGCCCTTCCTCAAGAAGGATGATTAAGTTAGCATAGCTAATGCACCAATAATACTGATATAGAAGCGAGTTAGCACTGCTAGTTTTATTGGACAATAAATGTCTACTAGTAAAGAGAGTTAAAAGGGTTCTGCATATAAAACTCTTCATTATTTAACAATTGTGTTTGGCTCTGAATATATACCAAATTAAAAAGGAAGTAACTAACAGGTCATTGGCTATAATGCACTAACTGGTAAACAAGTATAAAAATAATATTTTCAACAAAAGTTCCTTAAAGCATGATTTTAAAGAAAATGACAAACATCAAAATATAAGAAATGATGTAGCATCAAAATCTCTCTTAAACAAAATGGCAATAATTTTTTTTTATGTACTTCTAGTAGCGTTTAACGATCCAGCTGGTCACATTTCAAGAGGAGAGTGTTTTTAATACTTTAATACTCTTTTAATGCTTTATACTTTTTCATTAAATACGTTTTGATTCAGGTGAATCAGTACCTCATAAAGAAGAATGCGGTGTTTGTGTAGGATATTTAACAGACACTGTCATGGACTGGTTGTCATACTTATAGAGATTCAAAAATAAATTGCAGTGGTTTTTCTGGAGCTGAATATATGGATGTGCTGAATTCCGCATTGGTTGTTTATGCAGTATAGTTTACATAACTGCACTGTATGGTAAGATGAGTGAACAGTTTGTTTGTAACTAGACTTGAGGCTGAGAGAAGTAAAGAACTAGAACATGAAGATACAAACAATGCTAAGGCTGGGAAACACAAACACTAGGCATTCAGCATATATCAAGTCTCGGTATTACAGCATAATTTCCACAGGAACCAGAATAAAACACAAGGATATTTATATGACATGACAATGGGAAGACCTGCAGGGGAGAAGACAAGGACAAGTCACAGCTGTACATAATAGCGGGAAGACTCCGCTCTAGTACTCTTGCCATCTTGTACAGGTACATGGGGATCACAGGGCACATATAAACAGAGACAGACACAAGGCACAAGGAAAAGGCAGAGCTCAAATGTTTTAAAACTTCCTCAGGGTCATATTCATGAGAAATTTTATGGTGAATAAACAGCACATTCATGTTCCTCTACACAACACACTGGCAGAGTGCGTCTAATTTGAGCTGGAAACTGGACCAAAATGCCCAGAACATCAAACCCTCTTTGTTTGCTCCTCATTCTGTCTCTGTTAGGTGTTTTTCAGAAAAGCTATTTTGGACCGCATACCTGCTATTACAAGCACCATAAATAAAACTTAAATATTCACAAATAACAATCAATTGAAAACATTTACATAGAAATCTCAGCATTTGCCCTGAATCAGCACGCAAAGCTGCTCGAATATTTTTCCTTGAAATATAGTTGAACTGAAGAGTCTGCTGGTTACTAAACATGACTTGATTATATTTATTTGCAGTTATTGCTCCCCATCACCTATGTTTAAATTCCATGGTTGTTGGTGGGTGCCAGCATTCATTTTGAATTTTTGAGGTTGCTATTCATCACCTGTTCCTTTTGAATGAAGCTGTTCTATTTGCCTGGTGGTTTGTCAGGTGCATTAGACCCTTTTCATGGCTGGCAGAAATGAATATATTAAATGAGTCTCATTAGAACAACATCACTGCACAGCACTAATAAAGCAGAGAGAGCGATCCATCAGTATGCTTTAGGCTTTAATAAAAACAAAAGAGAGAGAAAGAGAGAGAGAGAGAGAGAGAGAGTCCAAAACGAGCCTGTGACTAGACACATTAAAAAAATTAAGCGCTGTATAAGTTATTAGATTACTAGCCTGGCTTTACAGCTCTCTAGTTTCTTTCATTGGATCAATACGTTTCTTGTTTCAAATTCCTGCAGACACACATATAGATAGACAGACACATATAGACACTTACTGCGCCGATTACTTTCTCACCTCAAACTTGATCATCCAATATATGAATCACGTGTACATGTGCACCAACTGAAAAATATTAGGAAATAAACAATAGCCCTTTAAGTACTTTGTTTGCCACTCACAGTAAGCATCATTTAAAAGCCAGTTATGCGTAATTAAAGCTGATACTGACTGAAAACCCAGAAGCTAGCCCATAGAAACATTTCAAAAAACACTTAAAAATGAAATCTTCATGAATCAAATGTAAAGCTGGAGGTGTTTCTGAATAAACATTGGTTCTGGCCTGTGAAGTTGAGTTTGGGTCTCAGGGATGTATTGGTTTCATATTAGCAAGATTAGACATTTCCAGTGATTCCACCGGTTTGTTATGTTTACGGTGCTTCACGTGCTCACAAGCACAAGCTCAGATATTATAGAGATGATTTATATTTTAAACTCATAATTAATGTTGTTTGATACATGTTACAAAGTGACGTGATTGAAATGCGGACAGTAATTGTAATCAGAAGAGGGACATGGAAAAAGAAAATTACAGTAGATCACTTTATGTAGCTTTGCTTAATGTTAGTTGTAGAATACAGTCTTTCGGCCATCTTTTGGTTGTTTTCAGCTGTGGGGTGATCAGCTTGCTAACAGAAGTCTAGTTCAGATGGTTATTTTCCCCAGACGAGAAATACGTCTAGTCGTAAACCATGCCGCACTGCGAATGGATATTTTCCATTTAACAGTTAACGTGGTCCAAGACTGTTCTCTGTTCTGGAAACAGGGTTAAAAGGGATTCAGTAGCTCTAAATAAACATTAGATACTTAGATTATAAACATTGTTTGGGGCTTGAAAATGGCCTTGTCTTTAAAAGCAATGACTTTTTGCAAATTCTGCTTCTGGAACATTTATATCGAATCCAGGCAGTAATCTTACAAACGTCACTAGCGCTAGGGACCGGCTCTTAAGATAACGTCTGGAATTTCCCCAAGGGAACATGACCAAGTTGACAAGGAAAGTTATGAAGGGTGAGGTTAATCTGTATCTGCTTGAAAAATATAGCTGTGTGACTTTGACTGGTTGATTTAAGAGAGTTCTTTCATGGCCTACGGGCATGATGTTGAGATGAATGAGCTTGAGAATGTTTCAGTAATATTGTTTTGTCCCTTTAGGCATCTATGGTGGATGCCTCCAGACAGAAACGGCTCCACGACTCTTTGTAACTATTCTTATAAAGCATGGTCTAGACTTTTGCCTCCAGAAAGTGCAGTACTTAAGAAGAAAAGCGGTCTTGAAAAAGATTCTCTCTCTCTCTCACTCACACACACACACACACACACACACACACACACACACACACACACACACTTTTTGTGTACGATGTCAGTGCATGATACGTATAGTACTGTGCAAAGTTTTAGGCATCTAAGAAAATATGTGTAAGATTTGATCTGACTTTTATTAACATAAATACTAATACAAAAACAATAGTAATATTATGTGTGTCTTCAGAGCATACCTAATTTGAGTTCATTCTGCATCTCTAATAAGCGCCACTCAGGTCGGGAGTTAAGGTAATTAGAGATCCAGTTTGAGTTTCTTAAAAAGAAAAATATTTATGATGTTTCAAAATAGGGCTCCTGCCGGTCCGCAAAGCCTCACTTTTGCACCAATCAAAATTCAGTCAGATCAGGTCTGATCTCAGGGCTTCTGTCACTGCATGCCCCGCCCACTCGACTTCACGGCCGTCCCCCTGTGTTCCAGGATACAGTGGTACTGTACAGTACGGATACAGGTTTACCTTTACATTTTTTAAGGGCTGTGTATTGTGTTTTGGGAGCATATTTAGGGTCATGTTTAGACTATAAAAATAGGCATTTATAGTCATTTTTTTACCACATCACAATTCGCAAAAAGTACTAAAGCAAAAATATTATCTCAACCCTTCTTATACAACTAGTCTGAGACTACTAGTCCGGTGAAAATGGTTTTGCATTCTTTTGTAATTTATTGTGTTATATTCTAATTTCTTAGAATGTGTTATATGCCCCTTTTGCTTCAATGACAGTCTGAATAATCAAGCTTTAGACGAGTTGATCAAATCCACATCATCTGAACACGCTTCAGTGTCAAGTATATCATGTTTTTGTAGAATGGGTTTGTAACAAAATTTGGGAAATTTAAATAACAAAGTAAAATAGAGCAAAATCATAAATATTTCTTTTTCATTTTTCTTTTGATCTTTTGAACTAATGCTTTGGACTAAGACTTCTCTAAGACCACTGCTAAATTGCAACCTACTGTTAACATCAGTAACCAAGAAAAATATGTTTTCCATTTTGGCACAAAGAATCACACATTGCACAATCCTGCTGGTCCTGTAGATTAACTCTGTGTTCCGCTGGTTTCCATTTCATCCTAAAGTAAACACACACCAACACACACCAAAGTACTTAATAACTAAACATTCTTGGTTAATAATAATTCTTTTGTCATCATTACTGATGTAATATGATTACAGATTAAAATACAGGGCCTACACAAGGGCCTCCTTTCCACAGCGACTGTTTCTGAAATGAGTCATCAATCATCTGCTGAGCTGAGGCAGGTCAAACAAATATGAAACATGAAGCTTCACCATGAACACCACAGTATAAAGAATGTGTGTTTAGGTTGAGGAATGAGAGAGGGTGATCCTCCTGCATGCTTTAATTCAAACAATGCAGATTTTCCCTTCAGGACTAATCAAGGCTCAGTCATTTTCTCTCCATCAGTGAGGGGAGTGTGAGGAAATGCTCTCACAATTACATTATATTCTCCTATATTTAGTAAAGGAACAGAGAACAGTGGGCGGTACACACTTATAATAGAAGTCGACTGGCAGGTGCTTTTAGTGAGTGAGCCAAAGGCGTATTTCTATCCTTTTACTAAATGGAAACCTGTCAGAATGATTGTCTTTGGTAATCGACTGTATGATACACATGACGCAGATTGAGATTAGCAGGGAAAAGCACTAGAATTTTCTTCTAATAGTAAATTGGAAAAATATTCGTCATTACTTCCCATTTCTGGCCTGTTCTTGTGAAAAAAGTTCATTGTTGTTCTTTGTACATGGAACATACCTGCCTGTGGTTGGAAGGGGATTCAGGGTTTGTGTGTCTCTGTTCCTGTGTGCATGCGTGCCTGTGTGTGTGAGGGAGAGATATATGACATCTATTTTTCTGGAGCAGCAGGGCCCAGAGAGAGAATGAATGCTATCTGCAGAGAGCACAGTCAGGCTCTGTTGGCGATTGGAGCGCGGGAAAGATCGGTTACGTTTACTAATCAGGAAATTGGTTCCAGGAGAGAGAAGCAGAGACAAGATTTCGGCATGATTGTGGTTTGAGGATGACATCAGAGCAGCAGGTCGGCCGCCTTCAACCAAAAAGAAGACTGGATCTCAGGAAGGCAGAGCCTGCTGCTCGTTTCCTGCCCACTGATTCTTTGTGAGCTTACTATGTTATGGGGGGAAATTTGAGACCAACATACACCTCCCATTAAAGATTGGGGACATCTTGCCTTGTTTAGACAGAGGATTTTCACTGTTTACTCCCCCCGCGCTCTCAGAAAAGTCATTATTTTACCACAGACCAGGCATGAATCATATATAAATTGGGGAAAAAAATAAATATTAATAACTACATATAATTAATAATAAATTATTAATTTTATTGCTACAAACAAGCCCTATGTCAAGCAGCACAGTTTGTTGACAGTGAATAGGTCACATTACAGTCAATATTACAGTGCACAATATTTATTACTTATTATTTATAAATATTTAGCATTTAAGAACTTGGCACAAATTAATACAGAATTAATAACACCCTCTTAAACCTCAAATTCTTTAATCAATATAAAGGACTACAATTAATAACACAAGCAAAACAAGCAAGCTTTATCTAATGGAATTGTTTTTCCTGTTTCCAGATAATGTTAATCCAGACCAATTTATGATTAAATCCTGAAACAGAAGTGAGTGAGTATTGCGTTAGAATCCAAGGACATTTGTTGGAGTAGTGTGGTGTGCTTACCCAGGGAATTGAACCCCAGTGTAATGTAATGGGCTCCACACATTTGTAAAGTCATGAATGAGTTGAAAAACATTAGATTCCGGCTTACCAATGTAGTAGTAATACGTTATTGTAGTTAGTTCATTTTACATGGTGTTAACAAGTCTAGAAATAGTTCACAGACAAAATAAACTCAATGAACTACGATAGTCTCACTTTTTGGGAAATGTTCTGCTGCAATGGAAATTTTGATTTTCCCTCGGTTTTCATGATTGGCTCTCTCTATAATCTTCTTGTTTATGCTTATAGTCGGTGTCCTGCATAGTTAGAGTGAGTGGAATGTTTGTTTCAACTTAAGCTGCCTGAAGTGGTGTTTGAAAAGTGCTGTGTTAAAGGCCAGTTTGCTAAAATTGTTCTGAAGCGCATAGAACTTCTAGATCATCTCTTATATAAGACATAATTACTAATACTTTAAGAATTTTAAGCTTTAACTGCCATCTTTGGTAAAAAAACAAAAGAGCAGGTTTTGTCTAAATAATCATTTTCGCTTTTCTTTTCCAAACTATTGTTATAAACACATGTTCAGTTCAATTCAGTTTTATTTATATCACTTTTTACAACCAAGCTGTCACAAACGCGCTTTACAGAGTCCAGGTCCGAGACCATAGTGAGTGAGCCAAAGGCGACAGATGTGAGGAAAATCTCCCTCAGCTGGAGGAAGAAACCTCAGGAGGAACCAAGACTCAAAAGGGGAACACGTTCTCCTCAGGATACTCAGGAACATCTTTTGCCAGTTATCATCACAACTGGAGGAAATGTGTGGCATCTGGCACAAATATTTACAATCAGCACGATGATTGCCAGCCTTAATACAGACAAACAAAAGGGTACTAAAACGTGTGCTTGTGGTAATATAGTGCAATTAAACTTTTTAAAAATTATTATAATAATAAATTATTATTTTAAAAAATTATTGTAATATTTTAAAATTAAATGATTAATTGAAGTACATTTACAAAATACCTTTAAAAAATTAATACATTATTACAAACATTTTTAAAATATTATAAATTATTGGCACCAAGGGGAGAATCCTGTGAATGAAATGTAACTAAAGCATGTTCCCATTTATATTTCACTTTTTAAATATGAGGTGCCACAGATGACCGTTTCTATCAGTCATTAATCAATATGAGGGAAATCATAAAATAAACTTTTTTTTTTTACAGCTGGCAATGTAGTGGACCTGCTTAAAAGAGAATGTGTGGTTATATAACCAACCTGGGGCTGTTTTTCACTCAAAGGCCTTGAGAACCTTGTTAGGGTACTTGGCATGGACTTCATGAAGTGCCAGGAGATTTTAAATTAAAAATGGTCTGCCTCTGCCAAAAAGCTAAAAGTGAATTGTGGTTGGATCTTTCATCAAGACTAGTACCTAAAACACATGTCCAAATCCACACAAAAATGGTTCAGTAACTACAAAAACAAGCTTTTATCATGGCCACCATAGTCCCCTGACCTAAACCCCACTGTAAACTAAAGAGTCCAAAGGAGAGGACCTAGAGTCCTGGAGATATTATCAGTCATTGTGGGAGATGCTAGTTTACCGGGGCCACTAATTCTGGAGTTATGTGTCTTTGTTTCCCTCTAAATCATACACGCTTCATTCAGCCCGACAAACAAAACATACACATTTGTGTTAAAAACCTTTTGAAAAGCAGCATGTCCCCAAACCTTTGACAGGCAGTGCAGATGTGCTGGCTTGGATGTGCAGTAAACAATGTTTTTGCCCATGTTTCAGGGGAAGTTTTTGAGAAGTTCGTTCTATCGCATCTATCGTATCGGGTCTATAAAGTGAATTTTAAATATAAAAACAGTGGAAATATAAATCCTAGTAGGCCACCTACTTTTAGAATTACACGCACACATGTACGAGGTGCAGTGGAAATACGGTTTATTGAGTGTTAACCCACGGCCCCATAAAAGGGCCTGTCTACTTCAGACATGCAGCAGCATCCCTACCTCTCTCGCCCCTCTCTCCACCTCTTCCACTCAGCCAAGTCATAACAATAATAAAGTTTCAGGCCCGCTGCCTGCTCCAGGCTGGAAATACTGCTGTTTATGGCTCCGTTGGCCTGTGCCACTCGTGAATCACTTTAAATGTGTGTCCTTCTGCTCTGCTGACATGTCTAGGGCAAATTTAGCATTCCCTTCAACAAGGACACATGATTTCCTCTCTGCAGGTAGACTGCTTCACTCCTAACAGTCATGACATGCAGACAGACCACACAGGGGCTAGAGAAGCCTCAGCCGGGTGGCTTTGACAACACTGTTATTTCATTTGTGAGTTTTATTGCCGCCAAGGGCCTTTTTTGTATTGGTATCCAAAAAAAAATACCGTAAGAAAGAAGGAGTTTAGAAAGCTGCAGTTTCAGCTTTAGGGAGGGTGAACTTATTCTCTTTAACATCCTCTGGGATTTTGTTATTAAAGCTCAATAACAGCCTCCATTATTTTAAACTCTTGAGTGTTTATAGCTTGAGGCAGAGGGATTACAAGGAAATCTTTCACTTTATTTATTCTACCAGTGTTAGTTTGCCCCATCATCTTGATGGACGTGCATTCAAGACGAGTGAGGCAAGTGGTAGGAGCACCCTGACACAACCTGTAGAAATGGACCCACACTCTTGGACAAAGAAAGCCTAGTGTTCTTTGAATGATGCCATAAAAGAACCACTTTTGGTTCCTTAAAGCAGCTCTCAAGCCAGTCCTCATGGACTCCAGATGGTCCATATTTTCCTCTAAATTCCTGCACTGGGATTGAGCAAAAATGTGGATCGTCTTAGGTTCTCTATAGACCGGTTTGAGAACGACTTCCCTACAGAACCATGTTAGAAACAGAGATTTACGTAGAGCTCTTATGTTATGGAACTGTTATGGAACCTTTCTGTGAAAGTTATGTAAACTTTAAAAATGTCCTTCTCTAAAGAACTATACGTTGAAAGTCATAACTTTTTGAACACAATAGATTTGACTATAAATGCTTGCTTAGTTGACCACTGATAGTCTTACAAATATTTTGGTTTTGGAAGTTTAGTAAAAATGTGTTTAGATATGCAAATAAGACATTGTCTGCTTAAAATGCGTATAAGTGAATAAAAGGTTCTTGTCTTCACACCTCTTTGGATACTTGCCTCTAGACCAAGAGGTCATGGGTTCGAATCCTACCTTCAGTATACCAGCACTGGGTTCCGTAAATGTAAATGTAAACCTTAACCATCCACTCTGACACATTAGAAGGCCTGGACCACCTGAGCTTCTTCTAAAGAAGCACTGCTGAGATGGAGACATTACTTCAAACTCTTTTAAATGTAGCTCTTACAATAACACCACATGAATAATGGCATCATGTGTCTTTTATTGTGAACTGACCCTGTGGACCAGGGCCAGGGTGCCTTACAATCAAGACACTGTGTTCCAGAGTTCCCCAACAACTGAGGTTAGGTAGCCAGGACAAAAACACATAAATTTCAAGACATCACATAATAGATGACAATAAAGACAAACAAAGAGGCTCTTTGCATTAAAACCATTTAAAAACAAATCCATTATGCTATTACGCTTAGGCACCTGGGTGATATGTTTTCAGGGAAATTGAAAGTCTAAAAGTAATGACGTTCGTGATTAGATTTGACGATTCACTTCATCTCCGCCTAAATGCTTCCTGAGATGTGTGCGCTGCTCTGCGGCCGATGGAGAGGGAAGACAACCAGACATGCTAATCCATGGGAAACGGAGGAAGAGAGCAATTAATATGAGTGCTGGCGATCCTCACTTCTGGTGCTCACTGACAGTTCACTCTAAAGCTAGTGTCAGAGCATGATGAAGTGTAATCTGATTTTGAGAAGCAGCACAGTTTTGATGGTTATCGCCATGTATATATAAAAATTAATGACTGATACATACATAAAAGAAATTACAGCATTATTTTTGTTCTCATCAATAATAATGAGAAGGGCATGGAGATCTGCCGCCCTGCAGAGTTTCATTTCACCCACAATCTTCCACTTCTGAAATAGGAGCTGGGCAGTAATGTTTCCTATTTAAATGTTTTGCAAATTGTACTAAAAGAAAATCACATGTATGTGCCATATTGAGCAAGAAAATCCTATAATGGAAAAAAATGAAGTGCCATTGTAGGTTTATACCTATAAACCTATAAAGTTTTGTAACCTGCCTGGTCCTAACTAACAGTGTAACCGGAGTATTCACGTTCATGAAGAGGTGAAGCTGGTATGGTGACTGGGCTGAGACTTCCTCCTTGACCTTTTCTTATATGCTTTGTGATGCGTTCACTTCCGAGTCCTCTTACGCATTACGTGACTGGTGTGCATGACACCTACAGCAGTTTAACCTCATCCGTTCACACTAAAGTTATGTATCAGTCTTAAAAATGACAAAACCAGTTTTATTTTAGAAGATAAAGAGGGACAGCAGCCCTTTGAACTAAGTACTTTTCAATGGATGAGATGTGCATGTGAACCCTTTTTAAGGTGCACATAATGTAAAGGTTTTAAAGAAACAAAAGGGTTTTCTTAGAACCACACATTTAAGCCTATAACTATGTAAGAACCTACTGGAAATGTTTAGCTGTTTCTTTTAGAGTTTCCAATTCTGGTATTCTCTGCTTTCTGTTTATCGCACAGCCCAGCCACTTCTGCTTGTATGAAGAGTCTGATTCATTTTCCGATGTTTAAACTAATGGTTTTAATCCTCAACAGACTAAATATAACGGGCCGCCTGCAGCCGACATTAAGCGAGAGACCTGATCAACACCGTCTTGGGCTGTGGCATGTTTACCCATTAAAACCTTAGGCTGCAGAAGAAATCCAATTGCAACAAGTATTTTTGAAGGTATTTTGGAAGTGGGAGGCCCATTTTAAACCTGCCTGTGAGTTAGGTTTAATTTAAACGCTTTCCCTATGATACCAGAACAAATAAATATCACAAGCAATGTTTGAGCCAGTTCTGTCTGGCCAGTGTGCCTGTGGCATTCATACCTCCCGAGAGGGCCCTGACACGAGGCTTTTTGTGGGCAGCTGCTAAAATGACAACAGGACTAAGAGACTGTAGGTCAGTAATCATCATTAAACGATAGGACTAATTTACTGGGTCCTGTTGTGTTACTGAAACACACGCTAAATGGCCACTTTATTAGAAACCCTTACCCCATCAGACAACATTTACATTACCATTAGCATTTTTCAAATGTGGTTCTAGTTCTGATGCGAAACCGATTTATGATCATACATTCTTAATGAGGGTGATGAGATCGGAATTCATGTGTTATTTCTCCTGTGCACAGCTGTTGACTTATAAATGTTCCAGAAGCATTTGGCTTTTTTTACATTGTCCCCTAAACATCTGAGAGCTGGCCAGAACTAATGATCTGTGTGATGAAGGTGTGTGGCGCTGATTTGTTCTTTTGTTCTTGTCGTTCATGACCCACGTGGATCATTCACTTGACGTTGCTGGTTAGGATGTGCACATGAGAGGGAACAGGTTTGTTCACACAAGAGACAGAAGTGGATCGCTCACAACCACAAATGTACACCATCAAAGCAAATAGGCTGCATCTGAGCAATACGGCTTGTGATGTGGATGTAGCCTTAGAGACTGTGCCTGCTTTCATGTAGTGTCTTTCAACCTGTGGGCCGTGGCCCCCCCAGTGGGCTCAGTTGGTACTGCTAGGGTGGTGGGCTCTCAGTTTTGTTTTTAACTACATTACTTTAGCGAGAATACATAGGCATTTACCAAACATAATATACACTCAACAAAAATATAAACGCAACACCTTTGTTTCTGCTCCGATTTTTCATGAGATGGACTTAAAGAT
>JBBPDC010000129.1:27687183-27699867 GCA_037974485.1 Hemigrammopetersius urotaenia
TGCGCTGCCTTATTCACTGTTTACGTAATTATACAGTGGAATAACAGAACATACACACACAAAACACAGACATCTTGTCATTTGACTTGACAAATACGTGAAATGGACAACATTTTTCCAGCATTATAGTTAAATAAAGTAAGCCTGAAAATGGGGTTAGACTTGTGTTTTGTGACTATTATGTGGCAGTATGTCTATGCCAGTGCAGACATGAGTCAGTGAAAGGCTGTAAGGCTGTGCTGCCATTTCTGAACTCACACATTAGATGAAAAATACCAAAAGCTTGAAAGGATTCTTGACAGATTAAATTCTGTGGGCCTAGCAGTTCCAATCTAAATGTTACTTAAACCATAAGAAGCTAATAGAGAATTTCTCAGCACTAACATATGCCTCAGCCCGGACACAAGTAATAACAGCCTTTGTCCATTCGAGATGAGCTCACACTAAATCACAACCACAGCGACTCACAGCCACATGCACATGATAAATGACCCATCATCTAATAATTAATGTACTGAACCACTTGACTGCTATGAATGGTGGAAAGTGTCCTGTTGTTTAGGTCAACCTCAGAGTTTCCTTAGTCTTGAAGCAGAAAGACGTTATTTTGACATTTGCCTTTTGTCTAAACTCGCACTTTCAGCTCTTATACCAATTAAATGGAAACTGTCCTAGATTTACAGAATGTATCAATAACTCTTTTTCCTTGAATGAAGAATGACGTTTTGAGGATACCACAGCATGATCTGATAATTATCCCATATTTGTGACCGTTTTGCGCTACTGTACTAATGCCCATTTATGGAAACTCCTTTCACAAGGAAGCAAACAGGGTGTGACGGTGTGTGAACATGACAGGGTTTTCGCTTCCTGAGCACATTACATGAACCTGAAGCGTGTTTTTAATCCATGAACAACTATTCAAGGAATTTTGTTTTCAGATAATGACCTCTTCTCTACAATTCCTGATTCACCACCAAACCGAATTAATCTGCAAGACCTTCTACGCATATGGTGCACATATACATCTCTACCTAATTCAAGTTTCCATTATTAGTGATTCTATAATACAGCCAATATACAATCAAACATTCAGAAATGTACTCATCTCATGGTTAAGACACTGCAGTCTTTGAAAGTTAATCACTAATATTCTAACACACATTTTACAAATACTCGTAAATATGCATGCATACTTTAGGATAATGTTTATGATGAGAATTAAACTGTTATTGTGAAAACACTCTCCAGAGAGAGGATATTTTATTGTTTAATTAGGAAACACTAGGCAATGGTCATTGTGTTGTATGAAATCTAGTACATCAGGAATTACGTAGTATATTGGCAAATAACATATGGTTAGGAAAGAGCACTTCAGTCATCACGTTTTGCCTTATTACATTATTTATCTAAAGATAGTTGTCTTGCATTTTTGGCTAGGGGTCCTGCTCAGGGTTTCAAAGCCAGTGGTTAGAAGAAAAAACCAGCTTGCTCCACATAAACCAATAACACCCAAACATCTTTTCCCCTGAGCACATTGGCAGCTGAAACAAATGATACTCACAAACCTGGTGTGCTCAGGAATTATATAAACAAAACTCTGTCACAGTCACTGTCTCCAGACCTTACAGTACCCGCCCCCCCCCGAGTGCCCCAAAGGTGGAGAAGGGGCAGACAGAGGCAAAGGGCAGCATCCCACCCCACCGTGTCTCGCTGGACGACAACTGGGCCGGCGCTCCACACTACCGGGGTGAAATGCTCCCCTTTGGGAGTCCCAGTCCCAGTCTTCGGCTGTCCTCAGGGCAGAGCCCCCTACCAGGAGCCCCTCACTGTCCTCGGGAACCAAGCTCTCACCGTGGAGCTCCTCAGTGTCCTCTGGGACCGAGCTCTCACCGTGGAGCCCCTCCTTGTCTCCCGAGACCGAGCTCCCTCCCTGGAGCCCCCTAATCTCCTCTGGGACGGAGCTCCCTCTGGGATCAACCCCCCTTTGTGGAGCTATTCCATGGACCCCAGGTTCAAGTCCCTTTCGGGGAGCTCCACAGGAGCTCTCCAAAACCTCCAGCTGTATCTCCCTTCCAAGGGCACACTTCCAGCATGCCTGCAGGCCCTGACCCTTCCAAGGTGTGGGTGACGTGAGCTGCGACTTTGCTGGTGGAGTTAAAGGCCCTGTTGGTGGGGTTTTTATATATATATATATATATATATGTATATTTATATACTGCTCAAAAAAATAAAGGGAAAACTTAAACAACACAATGAACTTAATGAACTTAAATACATTACCCCAAAACATATAAACCAATAACACTCAAACACCCCCTGAGCACACCAGCAGCTGAAAGAAATGATACTCTAACACAAACCCGGTGTGCTCAGGAATTACATAAACGAAACCCTGGCGGCCTCTAGCTGCCGCCCACAATCTGTCCACAGAACTGACAGTGATGAAGCATGTTTACTGTTTTTATACACCAGTTCTCCAGAGTTAAGATAAGGGTAAAGCACATTTACCACATTAACCTAAAATCTTTTGAATCAATTAGTACAGACCTTCTCATTTGATTTGTATTTGATTACTTTCTAGCAGGGCAGTTTGTCTGCCATTACAGCTGTCCAACGAATAGTTAACTTCAGGAAATGACAGGCTCAGAATTTAATGCTGAATGCAGAATTTAATGCTTTTCTTCTGAATCTAACCAAACAGCCTGCTGGAATAATACAGGTATTGTAAAAATATTTCTATATATCAAACTGTGTCACTAGAATTATCTGTCAGTTATAGTTTAGCATTGATAGTGTAAGATAGTGTCAGTGTAATGTGTGTATGAAGCCCTCTGCAAACACTGTTTATTTTGAGAAAAGAAAAATCTTAAAAGTGGTCGAACAAAAACCTTCAAGTAGGTTTTAATAAGACTCTAATAAAAAAAATCATATCTTCTATAATACCACTTACGTATTGTGCAGTATCACTCCAGAAATGTCTACTTTGGTACATGATAAGACAACATAGTTACATTTTACCTTATCTAAGTCAGCATGGCCCACCAAAGCAGGTTCCCCTAATGAATGTATAAACAACAGAGCCATTAACTGTGTTTGAACCATAATCATGTCTTCTCCTGTCTACACGCACTTACATGCACCTCCTGGTTCTCTCTGAGGTACGATGATTCTGTTTAAACTACAGCTTGACAAGACATAACAGTTTAAGAAAACCCCAGTAAAAGCTCAATAAATGGATGAGTAAAACGTACTGAACCTTTAACAGCCTATTGACTGCTTTGTAAGGAGAATGTGCCGCTTCATCACAGAATAACTTTCACATCCGTGTCATGAGGGAAAGGCTGAAGAGCACAGGGTCCCTGCTTTCCCAGGCTAAAAGTAAACGCATCCCAAAGAGCAGCGGGAGGGGGATTCCTGCCTATAAAAACTGAACTTTTGGATGGGTATCTCCTACAGGAGTTCATCCAGTCGATTTCAAACATATTGATTTGATCCATGGCTGAACTGCGACCGCTGGCCAGCCTGACACGCCAAAGACAGCAAAAAGGAGAAGATCAAGGCATGTTCTCACTTCACACCCAATGAAACGTTCGTGGGTTGTGTAAAAGAAACTATTCCACAAAAATGTTACTTTGACACAGGGCCTAGGACCACTCCACCGAGACAATTACCATGGTCTCCAGTGTTATATAAAACATTACTTCAAGGCACCCCGCTGTAATCCACTGTTTGTTTTAAGATACAAAGACGCTTACTATGACCTGCAACAAAAATCTCTGCATGTGAAATCAAGGAGGTCAATCTCACTTAGAAACTTGACCTTATTTCATTTATGGCACAAAAAAGGAAATCGATTCTATTATGGTTATTATGATTATTTTGTCAAAAGTGGCTTTTTATTTTTGAAGCTTTGTTCCTTTACTTTCCTCCGAATGTCTTGCTTTCGGGCGCAGGACAAATACCCCAAAAATCTGTGTGGCAGCAATGAGGTAACACCATTGGCACTGATCTGTTTATTTAAAAGACATAATCAACGGTGCTTTGTCTTGTTTTGTTTTAGTTTTAATTAGGGATGTCATAATACCACTTTTCATGCCTGACCCCGATACTGATACTGATGTCGATTCCAGTATCAATCTAATATCCTCTTTTTCCTTCTCTTTAACAACTAAGCTGTTAATAATACATGTGTTTGGATACACTTTGAATCTGAAATAGCTCCCTACTTTCTCTATAGTGCGCTATGTAAGTAATTAAAATGAGTTTCTACACCCATTTAGTGCACAATTAATCCATTCTGCATACATGGTGGAATCGCCAGGGGTTCTGTGACATATTATAGATTACTTGGGTGTAGGAGCCTGTATTTAAATTTCTACATACTGCACTACGTAGGGAGTAGAGAGTTTAGTCAAGCATTAACATGACATTTTAGGCTTTTTCCAATATTTGATCAAGTGATTTTGGCCCGTATCAGACTGAACATCTGATCACACCCCTAGTCTTTTTTTAATGCCCATTACTTACATTATTTAACTGCATTATTTAATTGACATTACAGAGTGCAATTGTGCATTGAATGTGTGTAACCTTCTTTAAACTTTCTTTAACAACAAAGATTTTTTGAAACACATGGTGAGGTCCCCTGGTAAGACTAAACTGCTGGAAATCTGAGATTAAATTTGAAAATGAAATGTGATGCTTTGAGTATTTTCTTACTAGTTTTCGTTTCAAGATATTTTCTCTAGTTGTGTTTTTTTTAAAAATATAGCCAGTATATGTAAACTTATTGTACATTTTATTATAAGGCTTTTGAAATTATTATGAGATTATTTATCCTATTTTAAGAAATTTTGCTTTAACGAATCACATCATGTTAAAAGATCTTCCCCTGGTAAATACTAGGACATCCTTCAAGCACTATTTCCATATTCAGCAACCAAAACGATCTGCCAGTGAAGTGAAATCACTTATAAATGACACATTTATTTGGATAAAATGACTTAACATAAGGATAAATTAAAAACAGATCCAATAAAATCAGATATATTGCTTCCATTTAAGATGCTTTCACTTGCCAAGATAGATTTTTTTTCCCACTGTATCCGTTACAAATCAAAATCTGTTGACCCTTTAGGACACAATGCACAATTTAAAAGTGAATAATAAGAGGAACAAGGGGGATTCCAAGCACATGTCTATATATAGTCTGTGTGAATTTCATGTGGAGTCCCACCTCCAGTCTTCTCTGGACTGACGCATGAATCCCACTAACCTCTGACCTGAACCATCTCCACTGCCGTGAGTCACCAGCGCCCACTCTTCTTCCTTGAGGCCTTTATTAACCTTTCTGGCCCCTTCATTCTCCACCATCCCTTCTCTGCTCCCACACGTGGTCCTTTCCCTGTACAAGATCTACTTGTACTGGAAGCAGACAAGCTCATTAGGAGCCACCACTAACAGAGCAGTTAAGAGATTTAGTGGAAACATGTGCCAAGACTGTATGGTCACTCAGACACCAGATGTCTGTCTGTCTGTAAGAGGTTAGGAACATGCAAAAGAAGGAAAAGGTGGTAAGATCACAATGATATTTGATCATTTGCTTGTAAATGCTATATAAACATTTATGAATGCTTATGTCAGCAACTGCAATCATAATGCAGTCTGTGGTCGTGTACCCTGTCTGTGGTTGTCTACACAAGCATTCCAAAATGTCTCTGTATGACGTAGAAGCGAGCTGCGTATATTGTATGTCATAACAAAATCTCTTATGGTAACTGTGCTGAGGAGGGAAAACATATTCTTGCTTTTAATTTATACAGTGAAGCCGGTGAAATAATTGTGTGTTAATATGTGCAGAAGTGTGCTCCTCTAGAAGGCGCATATTTTTTGGATGTTTTGGATGTTAAATTCAATAAAAAGAAAAAAAGAGCTTTTGGAGACCTGCTGAAGGAGACCTTCATTGAATGAGTTTCTTGAATGGCAAAGAACACAAATGAAGGGCCAAATCAACCCTCAGAATCAAAGTCTCAATTTAGACACATATAATCAAACTGATGTTGTTTTATAATGGGCACAATTAGAGAAGAACCAATTGATTGGAATATAGAATTTTGCTTGGGACAGTCAGGAGAATCATGGACAAGCCATTAAAAAGGCAGAAGGCCCAAAAAGAAGACTGGAGAAAGTAGAGACCTCAATACAAAAGGGCAACAAGTGCTTGTGTCTTAGCTCTTAATAACATAGAACATGGGCTGACAAACCTTGTTTTAGAATCAAGTCTTGACTGAAGACCACGGCACTGTACTCATACTTCACGAGTACCATAAAAACGCCTAATGCATGAGTGCAAAGCTCTACTATTAAAGAGTCCTCCACAATTACAATGAGTAAAATTCCTTCCATTCTCTCAACCTCAGTGGAGCCTGTACTTTTCCACAGTGTCACTTCCACAGTGCCTCGGCTCCTGATTGTCTTACATCATAAAACTATACAGCAATTTGTGGGCCTTTCTGACCACAGACTATATGCGTCTGCAAGAACACAGGGAAGGGATGGGAGGCAAAAGTAAGTCTGGGTTTTGAAGCAAACTCCAAGCAAGATCATCCCATTTACCATATTTCATCTTCTCCAGTCTAGAGAGCACCTCTTGGAGGGGCGCTTGCCAGGTTATGTTTGAATTTCCTTTTTTAGGAATGTCCCTGGCGTTCCAGAGGCGTCATAAACCTTTAAGCATTATCTGACAATAGCAGCTTCATACATCAAAAGCAACACTCCATGATCCGGCTCAAGCACCGCTGGCACGAGGAAAGAGCAGAGGCAGGCAAGTAATGATGATAAATTGTGCAAAAAAACTCCAAGTCCAATTGAAAGTCAAAGCAAACACATTTTAGAGTATGCTGGAAGCCAGGATGTGCTCCTCTGCTTCGTCAACATCATAACTACGGTCAGTTAGCGTGTATGATTCTAGGACTTCTCACAAATCCATTTTTTTCCTTTTATAGTAACAAACATACACTTTTTCCTCATGTGTACATATATCCCACATTCAGCCATCACTAGCTTAGCCCCACCAATTTACACAAAAGTTCAATTGAGTGTTATTATCAGCCTTAAAGGATATGTTTGGCTGTTTTCGAACCAGGAAGCCATCCAGGGTGTGGATGAAGGTCTGAAGTCAGAAGGGTGTCTGAAAGCTTTCTGCTTTTGGTGCTGCACATCAAGCAACATGACTGACTCATTTTCACATTACCTTATTCCCTATATTGTATTGGTAGGACGGAAGATTGAAAGTAGTGTAAGCACTTGCACAGATATTATTATTGAGCAAAAACACACAGACAAATGCTAAATATGCATTCAATCACAGTTCCAAAAAGATCTGCATGAAAACAAGCCTGCAGTAACAAGCCCATCCCCAAACCCCCCCAGAAAGAGTGGGGCACCAACTCAACTATTTGGGATTAGTGTGAAAATACCCCAAGGAATTAAACTGTCAGTGTGTAAATGACCTAAATATAAATTTTTATTATTTTTTTAAAATAAATTATCCAATGACAGAAAATTTGAGTTAGAAATAAATGTTTTTTTTATGAGCAATGAGTGTGTGAATCTTACTGGGCTAAATTTGAACAACCTACATTCTAAGTAGTTAAGAGAGAGTCGAAGATTCAACAATGCAAGTAAGAGTTCTCCAACAGTCAGATCTACACCACTTTCTGTCTTGTGCTCTAGTTTACTGTTATGAATATGGACAGAGCATATTTAACTCAGCTTGCCCTTCCGGTTGATTCCTGTTGTTGGAAATCTCAGGAAATTTCATGTCTACTTCTCTTCCATTCAATTTGTCATACTTTGTTGTGTGACATAAGAGGCCAAGGTTTGTCTGGAGTGTGTGAAAGCCACTGGGGTGAACAGATGATAGTCACTGCTAATGAAGGCTCTAGTAGGCCTTTAAACATCCGAGGTCAGGACTTCAATCCAACTAAACACTACAATTTAGTGACGATTAAGCTTAGCCTGTCCAGAAAACGAACACTAGATGTCACATCCCAAAATACGGCATTCAAGGAACAAACTCAGGAACCAGTGATGGACACCCATGGTATCAAAAGTCTTCCATTTGTGGGCGCTTACAGCATTGCACCCAGGGTAACTAACGCTGTCACTGGGGTGGTCCCTTCAAGAGTATCTCTTCAGTACCTTTAATTAGATAACACAATCCTATCATATTATGTTGCACTACTCTTTTACATTAGCCTATTCTGAAAAGCTATAAAGCTCTTCAGGGATGATTTCCCTGAAATTCCCATATTGGATTCACTGTTCTCATGATGTCAGAAAAAAACACACACAAAACACAGACATACACACACATTGTGACTTTATAAGAGTGCCTTAACTTTTTGAATGAGTCACAATACAGAGCAGCCAATCAGAACAGAGATTTCTGCCTGGTGAGCACACAGTGACAGTGCAGTGAGCTTATATGTCCCAACACATTTGCCCTAGGGGTAGATTTTTAGATCCAAGTCATTTTGTAAATCCAATGAGTCTCAGAACATTTGTACTAGAGGTACATTTTTGGATCTCAGTCATTCTGTGAGTTCAACAGGGCCCAGGTTATTTGTATAAGTTATATTTCTGGATCTCCGGCATTATGTCCAGCACATTCCGACACAAAAGTACATTTTTGGCTGTCTGTCATTTTCCCTCCACCTCCTTCCAATGTATTTTTTAGCCACTAGATGAAGGGTATTTCCTCTGAGTCACTTTTCCAGTTCCATTTAGTCATTATGGAGCCATGTGGGCTCCAAACACCTCTGACAAAACAATACAACACAATAGCTCTTGTGTGGTCCCACTGGAGCTGGCCAGCACAGAAGTCACAAAATAGCGATGCTTTCTTTTCTATACTTAGGCCGTTGAAATTAAATGTACACTCTGCTCTGCCTTTCTCTCCTCTGGCCTACTTGCAAACACAAGTGGAGCTTAGGGTTCCTCAACGCAACACAGATTTCTCCTACAAATGTTACCTAAAGGTTTTACACAATAAAACACAATAAAAACTTTCACAATAAAACCATGGTAAAAACTAGAGATGCGCCAATCCGATATTCTGTATCGGTATCGGTCTGATCCTAAATTACTGGCTTTTCTAGGCGGGGCAACCATCAATCTCTGTGAAACTTCACAGTTAGATAAGGCTCGATGAGACCTTTCCAAAGACCCATAATAGTCCTGGGAGATCCGGAGAAATATCGTTCACCTCGGCCGGATGTCCCATTACTTGTTTGAGGTGAACGGTATAACTACTTTTCTCCCGGGGCTATTATGGAGAACGAGGACTTGTTGGAAAGGTCTCACCAAGCCCTATCTAACTGTGAAGTTTCACATTTAGAGTGTGAGATATATTTTTTATGTTTAACATTTACATTTAAGATCATTTAAGGCAAATCCTGCATGTTGGTGAGGGCATATCACAGCACGCAGTCCAGTCCCCTGCTAAGTAACAGTCGTTTGTAAAAGTGTTACATTAAAATCCCACATTTTGAGTCGCCATTTGTAAAAATGCAGCATTTAGATTTAAAGTGCAACATTATGTTTATTTAACACATTTAGCTCTAAATGTGTGAAAACTGTGTGAAAATTGTACTAAATGATGAAAAAAATGACACCTGTTTTCACAAACTGCATGCCATAGGGGACATCTCTGTACCATGTTCTCTGTGCAATGTTTCTCCCTTATTCAATCACAATTATGATTTTTGTACTTGTGTGAAGGTACACAAAATGTATCCGGATATTTTTTGAAAGCATTATTTTTTGTTTTCTGTTAAAAAAACACTCCAAGTGTAGGATTTGTATCGTATTGGCAGATATCAAAATTTATGATATCAGACATAAAAAAGTGGTATCGTGCAATGTCAAGTAAAAACACCCCCCCACTCCCACCCTATCACTGAATTTTGACTCAGATCTCAATGGCAGGGTCTCATACACCAGTACCATCTCAGATATGAGTCAGCTGGCGGCCTAGTGCTTAGGGAGTTTCCCCTGCAATCAGAAGACTTCGAATCAGAGGACAGCCAGTGGCACCTCTGAGGTACCCTTGAGGAAGATACTGTCCCCACACACTGCTCCCTGGCTGCCTACTGCAGAAACCAATTCCAAAATTTAGAAACGTTAATGAAAATTTAGCTCTGCTGACCTTGGGCGCATCCATGTTTCTCATTGAAAATACTGATCCAAAAATGTCTTTATTTGTACTAATAGCAACTTTGACACAATACAGCTCTGAGACCCATTCTTAAAGCTGTTTTTCTCTAAATCAGCTTTTCTCTACATTCAAAATGAAAAATCTCAGCTTCAACAATACAAGCATTCATGAAATTTCACATGTTAATTCCTAATCACATTCAGAAGACATTTCAGGGAAGGATTTCCTTCTGCACATAACATTAACCATCTGCCTAATATTGTGTAGCCCCCTTTGTGCCACCAATACAGTTCTGGTCCATTAAAGCATCTACTCCAGCAGACGTCTGATGGTGTGCTGTGTTATCTAGCACTAAGAGGTTTGCTATTCTTTATGTGGATCAGACAGGCTACTGTTCACTCCCCATGCATATCAGTAAGCCTTGGGTGCTCATGACCCTGTCGCCGAATCATAGGTTTTTCTTCCTTGGACCAGTTTTGGAAGATACTGGCCAGTGCATACTGGAACACCCCACAAGACCTGTTATGGAAATGCTCTCACTCAGCAATCTGGTCATCACAATGCCATCCTTGTGACAGTTACTCACATCCTAATGCCTGCCAGATATCCTTGACACTGTAATGGGATAGTTAACATTATTCCCTACGTCGGTCAGTGGTTTTAATGTTTTTAATGGATGAGAGTATGCTATGTGCATTTGGCTGCTACTTCTCACTGGACCTTTAGGACTTTTAGGACTGCTTGGACCTTGTATTATTATTTCTCTTTTTATTATTTGCTGCCGCTGTCTCTAACTATTCTGCTGAGACAATGTCTTGAACACACCCGCTTTCTACCTGCGCGAGCCCTCTGTCTCTTCTGACCTGCCGTTGTCAGTTTTGATTGCTGTAAGAATGGCTGACCTGCTTGGGCCTAGCTAATGGGTCAGTTGCTCTTACACCAGAAAATAGACTTGTTTTGTGCTACAGAATCATGGCAACAGCCTGGTATCTATTTTCATTTAAACTTGTCGACTCCTCCTGGATACAACTATCTCTCCAAAGCCAGACAAGTAGAAGGAGGTTGTGGCTTTGCTGTGGTTTACAGATAAGATATATCAATCAAAGAACATTGTTTGTTTCCTCTCCGCCATTGTTGCAGCTATTGGTTTATCCCCCTCCCAAAACGGCTGTTAGTTCGTCTGGAGTTAATGAACTCCTACCTTTAACTTCCTATCTCTGCTTCTCCATGATTGTAGTTGGTGACTTTAACATCCATTTTGACAATATGACAATATGTTCCTTCACATGCAAGTTTATTTCCGTACTGGATTGCTTTAACTTAACCCAGCATGTTGATTTTCCCACTCATACTCATGGTCACACTCATGGTTTGAATGATATCTGTGTCTACGGTTCAGAATCAAGTATTTCTGATCATAAGCTCATTGAATGTAGCATTTCTGTCTCTTGTCCTTCTCCTTGTAAGAAGATATCTGTCTTTTGGCAATTTTAAGTGTGTCTGTCCGGAACAGCTTGCTGCTTCTCTTCAGTCCTCATTAAGTTCTAGATCAAGTCTGCTTAATCTATCCTCCCCGGACAGTATGGTTTTTTGCTTAACAACCTATCCCCTATGAAACGTCTGTGTATCCCGTTTCCCCCTCTTGCCCATGGAGCCATGAATGCCACTAACCAGCATCTTGAACATCTTCATAAGAAAAGTAGTCTTGACTGGTGCTAAATCCAGACCCAGGAGCCTCTTCAGGACTGTTAATAAACCCCTCCAACATCCTTCATAATCTTGCCCCAACACACTTGATCAGTGTCAAGTTTTTTACATTTCACTGAAAATAAAATTAACCAAATTAATCTCAGTTTTACCTCTGCCCCCATCACCCCTATCCTCTCTCAGTTCCATTGGCTACCAATTCAAGCTCGAATTAAGTTTAAAGTTTTACTCCTCGCCTTTAAAGCCCTCCACAGCCTTGCTCCTCCCTACCTTACTAACTTCTTACTTCTTACTCTCCCTTTCACTCTCTCAGATCCTTTGGCACTGTTCCTCTTGTTCAGTGCACTAGACTCTTGGTGGAAGGTCGTTCATTGCCATGGCTCCCAAACTATGGAACTCTCTTCCGCAAACCCTCCATGACTGCTTCTCTATCTCATCTTTCAAACGTGATCTGAAGACCTTTCTTTTCAATGAATATCTCTCTTCCACCATGCCTATGTAAAATTGATTTTTTGATATTTTTGTATGTGTCTTTCTTTTTTGCTATGTAAAGTGACCTCGGGTTTGTGAAAGTCGCTATAAAAATGTCACCTATTATTTTTTAATAAATTATTACTTAAGTGAAAATCTGGTCATACGTGAACACACCACAGCACACAGTGTGAACAGCTCGAAACACTTCCTCTGCATTTAACCCATTCACCAAGTGAAGCAGGGGGCAGCCAGGAACACGGCACCCGGGGAGCAGTGCGTGG
>JBBPDC010000129.1:27710519-27722017 GCA_037974485.1 Hemigrammopetersius urotaenia
GAGAGAAGATATTTAATTGTATAATATTTCAGCTATCTTACTTTTAGGCTATAAATGAGTGGGGCCAAGTAAAATATATTATTTCAAATTATATATTATATTGTGCATTGTTTGATCGGCCGATATATCGGAATATCGGAATTTAAAACCAAGAAATATTTGTATCGGTATCGGCCTTCAAAATCCTTTATCGGTCGGGCTCTAGTTCAGGCATAACTAGAGGACGCAGAATTCTCAATCTGTTGGAACAGCAGCGTTCTTGCTGACATCACAACTCTGCTCAGCTTGAGAGCCTATTAAATAATATATTTAAAGGACCAATAGCAGGGAATATTTGTGGGAGTTCGTAGTGTAAAGGGGGCGCTTGGCTGAGGCTCTTATCCAGAGCATCTTCCAATCAATAGTTACAGGCACAGTCCCCCTGGAGCAACTGAGGCTTAAGTGTCTTGCTCAAGGACAGTTGAAGAGTACAAGAGTACAAAAATGTGAATAAATTCTTGAGAAAACATGTAGAATGGGTTTGGCATGGTTACTCAACAGTTATGTGGTTGTTCCTCTGATGCCATTGCCACTACTCTGTGTGAAATGCATTCTTTGAAACTTGACAACACAAATCACAGTTCCAGGTATTTGATCTGTACTGGCTAGATGCAAACTTTGACACTGTACTTGGACCATGACTGATGTTTCACACATCAATGAGAATGCAATTATAGAAGAAAATGCTTATTTAAAAATGCTCACCCGATCTAGCTCATGAAGGGCTCCATAATAAGTTTAGGAGCTGTATAAGCGGTGCTGATTTCTTAAAAAAATGTGCCGTGCTGTGGTCACCAGAAGCAGGATTAAGAATGGCTGATTTATAGGAATAGTTGGTGAAAAGTCCTTTTTTTCTGTAGTCAGTCATTCAAGACATATTTGGTGTTTACTTCTTTAGTTTTAGAAAGGAGCTACAAGTGTGGACATGCCCAGGAGGGATAGAGGGATTATGAAAGGGACACAGATTCTGTCTCTCAAGCAGACTTGCTTCTTTTCACGTGATTATCTTTTACACTGCTGCTGGCCTCTGAAACAGCCAGATGGCTGCGCTATCCTGACCATCTCCATCTAAGAGTTTGAGTTGAACTTTGACGCACAGTGTTTGTTAGTTGGGTTCAATGCAAAAAGCCCTGACCTCTGGATTCCTCACTGTGTTAAATTTCTAAGGCTGTGGAATACAAGACAAAAGTCCTAACAGTACAAATCCAAAGAAGTCAGAATGCAGTTTAAGTATTCGTGCAGCTGATCCAATTAGTCATGTTGTAGCTGTGGAGCTGAGTGGGTGTCTTGACTCAGTGTACTTTGTTCTGTAAGTGCAAATTATAAACGTTTGCTAAATTATGAGGCATTCTTGTTTCTTGAATAGTTACATCACGGGAGTAAAATGTGAGGCATTATTGGTAATAAAAAAGGTTAAGATAAAAAGATATCCTATTAAATAACCTATATAAGTGATAGTGTTGCAGCCAGTATCCTTCTATCAATAATTTAGCTTGTCCATCCCTAGCTGACTATGTTCTGTGACGTTAGAGAAAATGCTAGAACTTTTCTCCCTCCTGAGGAATTTTGTGTGTGTGTGTGTGTGTGTGTGTGTGTGTGTGTGTGTGTGGAGCAGTGTGAGGAATGTGGGCCTTAAGGAAATGTGGGAAGGAAATTCCTACGAGGAAAGATAACAAACATTAACACTGTCATGAGATTCCACCATCACCTCTCCTTCTTTAAGTCTGTGGCTCTTCCGTTTTTTTTTCTCTCTCTTTCTTGGGTCAAGACTAGCAGGTGAACTTCACACTCAGTCTGGTGTTTAAGAGCTGATAATGCCGATGGAGAGATGGGGGCTTGGGTGTTTTGCCATTACAGAAAACTATTCATGGCACAGACGAGCCTTGGCCCGTAAGCTGGCTCTTTTAAAACGGAACTCAATCATTTCAGCCTGTCTGTGAGGAGACGTAAACCAAGCCACAGACGTTTTGACTATTCCCACTATCAGGCTACGTTTATTTAAAATGCAGTCGGATTAGATCTCAGTCTCAGTGGCTGTTGAGGCTCTGGATCATGTGGGTTCGTCTCTCAGAGGGTGGGAGTAGACGGTGAGATGGTGTAATGCTGACATGCCCTCATTATCTGCTTTCAAAGGAGACATTTCAGTTTCTCAGCCACAGAGAGATGGACAAGATGACAGATTGGGCAATGCCTTCAGAACAGATTGTCTCAGACTAGTCTGGGTCGTGATTTTGATCCCATACAAATAGCCTTGCTGTGGAGCTGTGCTGTGGGCCACTTAAACTTAATTCAGAAGCTGTTGGCATGTATGAGTTATATATCAGAATTCTTGGTTTGTTCATGACATCCACTGCTAGCCTAGTAAGTCAAAGGGAAATGTGATCACTATCTCCTCTGATTCATGCAGGGTATAGCAAGATCTGTCCAGACAGTCTGGGGTGAAGGTAGCTCAGTGGGTAGGATACTTGCCTCCAGACCAAGAGGTCATGGGTTCAAATCCTACCTTCAGTAGACCACCACTGGGTCCCTGAGCAAGACCCTTAACCCTAAGTTGCTCCAGGGAGACTGTCCCCTGTAGTTAGGGAATGAAAGTCGCTTTGGATAAAAGCGTCTGATAAATGCTGTAAATGTAAATCATTGAATCCGTCATTCATTTTCTGCTCTTTATTAGTTTGTTACACTGATCATGACAATGTTGCGCAAAGAGAATAGAAGCTAGTAGCCGCAAGTCAACATAATGTTATTTGCCTAATGCAGTTTTTCATTTTCTGGTAGCAATAACGTTTTTGGCTAAACTCTTTTTCTAAAGTCATTGTAGAATTGCATTTGACCCATAAACAAGATTCCTGCAACATTAACTTACGGCTGCTGCTTGGTCTGCCATTGCAGTTTGTTTATCTGTTATTGAACACCCAGTATACAGATACAGGGACTATGCATCAATAAATCGGTGAAAGCTGGCTGGTATGATGATCTGTCCATAAAATATGTTTTAGTACGATCTGAAAGGCAAAAGTTGTCCTCAGTCATCACTCCTACTGTTGTAACCCCCTGAGTTCAGCTGGTGGAAAAACAGCTCCTTGAATCTGTTTACTGCTGCTATTCTGGCTTTGTTGTGTTTAATCAGAAGCATCTGGGTTTCTGCTCCCTTTGCATGTGACTCAGACTGTCTCTATGATATTAACCAGGACGTGCTTGTGTGCTTTGTTTGTAGTGATCCGAGCCAAAGTGGTGGGGAAGAAGCTACTGAAGGACGGACCTTTTGGCACTATGCGCTACACTGTCAAACAGATGAAGGCAAGTCAACAGTAGTGTCATGCACCAAAACAAAGTCCCATTAAACTGCTAATGTTCCACAACTATATTGCTACATTGCTGCTGTATGAGAGCAAAAATGCATTCACTTAAACAAAAGGGCACACATTCCAAGTGCCTGAAAATAAGTCACTTGACTAAGACAGCTGCAGTTTGTAGGACATCACATATTGCAAATGGGGCCAATGTCTCTGGCTGCTGAAAATTTAGAGAGATATCCTTGCAATGAAGCTCTAGATCGAGGCCAATATAAGGTAAAAATTAAAATGTTTTATATACTTTGCCATTTAATTAGCTGAGACTCCTATATCCTTGTGTAAAAGTCCTTTCAATGTCCCATTAAGTTATCAGACATGTACAAATCTGTCTATTTAAACGGTTACAAGACTTAATACCTAAAAAGAGAATTCCTTGGAATTGTATTTAGAGCTCTGGGTTTTTCCATAAACACTAGGGGGTTAATATTGCTGTGGGTAATCGTCACAGTGTGTCCTCATTTTTTCTGAAAACAGTGCATCTAAGCAGGGATTTCCTGTTGCTCTTTAGACAAATAAATCATATTAGCCATAACAACAATTCTCGGTACAAACATTTACTCTGTCTGGAGGCATCTGGTTCACCTGAACTCATTAGAGTAGGTTTAGAAAATAGAGAGATAGAGAGCTTTAAACAAAAGTTTGTTCATTTTGTGCATCTTAATGCTACTCAATCCTAATCCTGTTTTCTTTCATCTCCTACAGATGTATAAAGGATTCAACAAAATGCAGCATGTCCAACACATCTACACAGATGCCTCAGAGAGCTTATGTGGAGTCAAATTTGACCTTAACAAGTACCAGTACTTGATCACAGGTAAGGTCAATGCTTATTATTCACCAAATTAGCAATCATTTCTTTAGAAAGTGTAAAGTAATAAAAGCAAACTACATTGATACTTGAGTCAGGTATTAGTGGTCAATTGAAAGCAAGTGACACCAGTAGTTCTACAAGTAACAGGCCAGTGGTGGGCAGTCTGCTTAACTGCACTGCAAAAGCAAGTTTGTTAATAAAGTTGACTTAAATGCACTAGACCTTAACCTCCCCAACCCAAGTGACAGACCTTCCCCCTGTTCACAGGCCTTAAGCACAGTTGAGCTAAATGCACACACAGGGCCTGCAGTTTCCAGCGCATTTAATAGTCTAACAATCTGCAGAAAGTTCTGATGGGGTAGATTAGACTATTACAGAGAGTGATATTGGGACATTTAAAAAGCAGGACAAGAGAACAGTGCTGTGCTAGCCTAATGAAGAATAGTGGTGCTTCAAAACTAACCAAGCCTAACCTAAGTATATGTAACTGTTGTGAAGCTGAATGAGCTTTTCAGAACTGCAGCAATTCAGTGTAATGGCAAATTGCCACTGGGTTTAGAGTCACTGAGTAAACAGAGTTTACAGTTTAAAATGCTACAAAGCTGGATACTTATTATGCACCACAGCCTCCATGCCTCTCTCTCCCTCGTGCTCTCTCTCACAGTCACAACACCACCTTCCTTGTATACTTTGTTTGGGTCCATAATTGGTTTTCTCATCTTAAGTGGCTGGTGTCAGCTCTCTTTATGGGCTTTTTCAGCACCATGAGATCAGTCAAATGATGAGCTTTGCTTTGATCACTGCGTGCATGCTCCCCACATGATGAACTTTATGGGAGTGCGCGCCACCCGAGAGTCAGATAAGATCTCTTTTTACCAGCGTCTAAAATAATCCAGCTATAAGTATGACACCACAGGGGAGACAGAGCATACAGCCGGAGTTTTAGTCTACTGCCATGCCAGTGTGGCCCCAAAGCAGCGCTGGGCTGGTGCACCTGTTACAGAGGTTGGGATCCTGTCATAGGTGATAAGCCGCAAACAGCCAGCAGCTAAAAATAATCGCTGAAGGACCTTTGGAGAATCAAGATATAGATGGAGGCAGTTTAATTTAATGGCACAGTTCAAGAATAGTTTACCATAACTAACAGGCCTTAAACCCATCTGACCTAAATACTGTGCATTTATGTAACACACTGATTATAAAATGCATCAAAATGTGCTGCATGTGATTTACAGTCCTGTCTTTAAGAATGATACATGGACTTCCAAAATCTTTCTGTAGGTTTTCTCCATTCTGTAATTTACACTGTATAGTGCAGCTGTTCCACATTACAGTGTGGAAATATATTGTTATATTATTGGTGTATTTAAGACGGCATAACTTTTCAGTGACAGTTGTTGCTTGCTTCCGGTTGAGTCTGAGCAACCTTGCATGAGAAACTGTTAGAAATGAAATGTACACGACTGATAGCCTGCTGATTGCTGGTTTTATCATTAGGGCTGTGTGATCTGGACTGTTTTATGATTTATATTGTCATTATACTGCTGTGTCTTTCTAAATCTTGAAATATGCAAATATTGTTAAAGTTTCAAAATGTACATTTACTCCTCCATTCATTCAGCCCATATATGGACTCTAAGCTGCAAAACAGCTTTCAGTTTTTGTGAGGCCACATTTACATATATGTCCTTATTTAGCCTACAGCAGCTTAGTCATGCCCATTCATGCGGAAGTTCTAATGGAAGTTTCAGTCCTGCAATACAGGTTATCTGATACCCTGTTTAATTCTGAGGTTTGAAGGTGGTCATGTTAGAATCATTTAAGATGAATTATGAATTACATTTATTTTATCCAGGACCACACGAATGGAAATGTAGAATACAACCCCCTTTAAAATGACACAGCCAATCAGGGTCTTTATTTGTTAAAGATTGGCCAAAAATAAAATGACTGTTGCTTGATTACATACTTCAATTCTTCTGATCACCCAAAGTCTCAGAGACATTAATAATCATTCCTTTTTCCTTCTCAGGCCGTGTGTATGAAGGTAAGGTCTACACGGGGCTGTGTAACTTCAACGAAAGGTGGGAACGTTTATCCCTTGCCCAGAAGAAGGGAATCAACCATCGCTACCAGCTGGGTTGCAACTGCAGGGTGAGTGGTCGCGACTGTGCTGCACCAGGGCTGGATGATTCAGTGCTTGCAGGGCAGGAGAGTGACCGCCCACTTGGCACTGGCCGGAGAGGCCGGGGCCGGGGCAAAGCCAGGAACGGAGTTGTTTTTTTTAAACACAACACGCTACTCTGACATGCTAGCACAAACTCTGCATAGTTACACCTATACTCACATTTTCACACACATGCACACAATGCCTTATCTTACTATACACCAACAAACCTAATTTCTTCTTTAAAGGAATACAAAACATGGCAAAAGTCAATTCTGTTTAACTGTTTTATAACGGTAACAAAGTTTCAAAGCCCAGATGTTGAGCCTTTTGATCTAATTGGTGGTTCTCTGCCACCCTTTGGCTGGCTGCCAAGCATGTTCTATACTGTTATTACACACACACATACACACACACACACAGGATTTTGGCTTAGATCCATGTGGTTCTTGAAAATGAACATATGGGGTACACTGTACTATGGAAAATGTAGATTTACAGATGTCAAAGCTTGCAAAGCAATGGGAAGATATACAGTTCCACAGAGACTATGAAAGCACTTGACTAGACCGTAATTACTTTCCCTGTCAGTTTAGTCCGACATGAAGTCCTGCTAATGGCTGATTAAATATTTGACTGAAACTCTTTGGCTGCAACCATGTTACATTATGTAAATAGATACACTAAAGATACAACATACTAAAGATCCAACAGCAGATTTAGTAGTAGTGCGTCTAAAATGTACATTTAACAATTCATAAATCAGGCCGGCTGGTGGGAAAAATATGATCCCGCAATGAAATCTTTACATTTGAACTCCTCCAAAAATCCCAAATTAAGAACTTCTGAATGTGTGTTTGTGTTTGGGGGTGTGGGTAAGAACGTGTATACTCACATACAGACTTTTACTTGTAACTTGGCTTTGGCTTCTGCCGGTTCTTCAGCAAATTATTAATCAGAGCTGCTGCATGCCTATCCCACATACCCACATTTTTGTCCCAGAATCACAAAGAGCTCAATGTTGAACAGACTGCTCAAATAAAATGCAAATAATGTAACTTCCAAATCACAACACATGTTGACATTGCATGCTAAACACCAGCTTTAGAGCATTAAAAAACACACGTATCTTTTGAATGCCTTTTTATCAGAGCTTCTGCCAGTCTTAACATGAACCTTCCATCAGTTTAGTCAACATGTCATTTTAAGGCATATTTGTAGTGTTCTACAAGAACTACATATATGCAAGTGAAAAACATTTTAATGTATTCCCATTCACCTTCTGCCTCTTCCTCCACATCCATTGGCATTTCCATTGATTATGTAAAGGAAGATGCAAATAATAATAATACCCGGTTAGCTCCTTCAGCCTCAGACGAAGTAATGAATTCAGTGTGCAAAGGCCACAGAAATATATGTGATCAACTGCGAGCACATTAAGACAAATTTTTTTCACCTCTCTTCACATTATTAAATGATTGCATTGCCTGGCTTATACTTTATTTGCACTTCTTTCTGTCAACATTCCCATTAATGTAGCCTCACTGTATGATAATACAGAAAAAGTTAACCCCCTAGAGCAGTTTATTAAATGATGGCAGAGATTTGTTCATAAATGTTATGAATTTTGAAAGACATCTTAAAATACTGAGTCACAACTTGTGAATTTAATAAGACAAAATCCAGAAAACTGCTTAAATAAAAGAAATGGTAAACATTTAATCCCTGCGTGACTAAATTCTCTTGTACACCATGATCAGGGAATCATGATAATATCATTTGTATTTGATTTGTAACTTGGAGGTGTTAACACTTTTGTACATTTTTCTCATGTAAATGGCTATATTTTAGATCAAATCTATGTCAGTTTTATGAATTAGCCAGCTGTTGTTCATAGTCAGTCGTTAAAAAGACAAGAAATATAGTCAGTGAGACTGCCTCCTAGAGCATAATTTGACTCTCTGCTTTGAAGCTACAGATCTATAGTCTTGCTCCTCTTTTCTTGTAGATTAAGCCTTGTCACTACCTGCCCTGCTTTGTGACCTCAAAGAACGAGTGCCTGTGGACGGACATGCTGTCCCACTTCGGCTACCCTGGCTACCAGTCTCGCCACTATGCCTGCATCCAGCAAAAAGAGGGCTACTGTAGCTGGTACCGGGGAATGACCTCACGTGACAAAACCACCATCAACACCACTGACCCCTGAACGCTCCCAGAATCTTTTTCTCCTTTTCAACCATCTTTCTACTACCCCTTAACCCCTTTAAAAAAAACACTACCCTTCAGTCTGCCTTTTTACCCACACGTTGAAACAGGCCACGTCTTGCCAACTTCCACAGGTGCCTGTGTTAGCACCTTTAACATAGACCATACCTGTATTGTACTGCATTCGGTTACGCTGTGGTCACTCTACCTGCACTTCACTGTCCACAGAAAAACACACTGAGCAGTTACTGCCCTCAAATGGACTTCAAAGGGAGAGGCAAGAGCTGTATCAGGGAAAGTATTAAAACCTACCATGATGACATGTTGTTAAAAGTATGATATAGCAAAAATATGAGATTATTTTGAATATGCCATTGCAAAATTTCAAGCAGAAACTGCCTGTTAAAATTAAGTAATCTTTCCTTATGATTTCTTTTACCCCCTTTTATTTAGGTCTTATAAGAATGCACTAAACAAGCTTTTTAAATATCTGCCTCAACAAAACTGTTGCATATATGAGAGGAGAAATACTTCCACTGTTCTGATATAGAGCAATAATTGTTATACATCATTGAACACTCCTTGACAACACACATCATGTAAAAAGTTTAGGGCCAACACACTGCATCACTTAAAACCAAGATTTTCAATAACTGCACTTTGAATGCCAACAGATTATGGATTCAAGTGTCTGTATGAGGTAATTTATAAAAGCAATACTTTATGGCCCTCAAATTGAAATGTTGTTTATGTTATGACTAAGGATTATATGGATCATTGTATGTGTGTATACGCAGGTATACAAAATGTCCACAGTGTATACTGTAAATCAGAGGTATTCAAATCACAGCTCTCGCAGGTCCAGAAACTACAAATTTCCACCTTCCCTCTACCAGGCCTGATAACGTGGCCCACCATTAGCTGTTCAGTTATCAGTAATTAGAAAATCTCGGGCCAGATTTGGCCTGGAGATTTGAATACCTCTGCTGTAAAATATCTATTTATAAATGATCTCTGCTTGCCTCCTTGCTTTGTGCTGAAGAGTTCAAATTTTGCAATATAATCTCATATACTGAGAATGTATGGTTTTACTAGTCACAAACAATAACAGATTATATATTTTTTACAAGCAAAAATGAACCTTATAGCACAAATTTTGGGGAACACTTATTTTCTTGAGTGGGGATCCAGATGCAATTTATTTTGTTTCTCTTGCTGTTTATGATATAAGCTAAGAAATGATGACCTGACTAAGACCTCTGTTGTATGTTATGACCATTTATGACGTTAAAACAGATATTACACCTACTGAGTTCGTTTTAGAGATGGAACAAATGGAAGATGGAGGAAATGGAGAATTAGCTTCTCGCTTTCTTCTTGGACTACTTGCTGTTCAGTACCATTAACCTGGACTGAGAAACTGGCCAATAATGTTTAAGAACAGGGTTTAAGAACAGATCTTTTGCAAATATATCAAACACCAACAACCAGAAATCATATCAACGCAAAACTGGCTATTTTTTATGGCAATATGGTGATGATGCAACTTCAATAACATTCATTTGCACAGTATTCCTTTGCATGTTTAATGGTACTTCACTCCCAGAAATGATCCAGAAATGATCTGGCTGGTACTAACAAATGTTTTTTAAAAGTCACTGCATGAACAGAGGTTTTAGTTATGGATAAAGTATTTCTGTAAATGTAAAAGTATTAAACTATTACAGATGAACAGATGCAAATAATTTTGATTAGTCTCCAAGCTCTTTTTTGATTCTTTTTTTTTCTTCTATTTTTCATATGGGGACTATTCACAGTATCTTCAGTTCATTCCTCTGTAAGGGACTAAGGTGTCTTGGGTGGTGATGACATGACAATCTACTCATGCTTCAGTTTATTTCAATGCACTTTGTCAAGACAAAATACACTTTACTTATTACACAATTGCAATAATTAGTCTCTGAATTAATGTAACTGCGCCATCTCTCAAGTTCTGAGCCACCTTAGTCTCTGTCATTTTATTGTGTGGGGAGGGGGGTGGTCATGCTAATGTAAAATACTGTCTGCCTAACACAGCTTGCAGTCAATCCTGTCCTGGATGTATCTAGGGAAAAGGCTGAGAATGATCAGGAGAGTCTATGTGTACAGTGACTATGTTTGTGTGTAAACACCGATTCCTAAGGAGTGATCGTTTTTTCCCTATAGGGGTATACAGAAATGTTTTGATTTTTAATTTCTGTTTTATATTTTTATAATAAAGATTTAATGAAAATTGCATTTGTGAACATGTCATATTTAACAAAATGTATGTTTATATTTTAAATATAAAATACCTATTTGAATTCCTGTCTTAAACTGGATAGGATGTCTGTATATACATTTTATCAGATTCTAAATAAACAAATCATCTTTGTTCTCGTATGTTCGTCCTTGCACAGTGGTCAAAACATGAATACTAACAGGTGACTACCATGCAAACGAAACAATACAGTTTTAATCTGTCTCTGCACTGATATATCTACATCTATTTCTTCTTCCTCTTCACGTTTCCACATTTTCCACGTTTTCCACATTTAAGAATAATCTTAGATTGTTTCCATACCTGTTCATACTGCAACAGTTGAAGTGCACTGAATAATATGTGTGTGGTAATACAAGCATTTTTGTGTTTTCCTGTTAGTGCCCGCACTTCCACTCGCTATTACTCGATAAAAGGCGAGAGTTTGGGCATCCCTGATGAAATGACATTTTATTGCTTCTGTAAGTGACGAGAATATTCTACACTAGTGCTGTTAAAAATATCGCGTTAACTATTTGCGTTAATTTATTTTCTATAACGCTTCAATATAAATTGATCGTGCGATTAATTTGAAAATTAAACGCCCCTCTGCATTGCAGTACCACACAATCAGTGGGGGCAGTA
>JBBPDC010000129.1:27722117-27747673 GCA_037974485.1 Hemigrammopetersius urotaenia
TGTTGCAAACTTTGGGAAGAAGTTTAGGAAAATGTTCCATGATTCCAGGGGGGCTAATAATTTTGGCCTCAACTGTACAAAGTCAAAAGACATTTTGATGTGATATATGCAGCGGAACAGTTATTTCACCTTATTAAAGTGAAAGTGACCATTCCGTCACACACCACAGCACATAGTGTGAACCTCACAAAATTGTCAGTCAGAGAAACTGCTAAGGCTATCCACCTCCTCTCAGTGTCCCATTCAACCCCCAAAAAACAACATGTTCTTCATAGAACAGAAAATAAGAAGGAAAAGAAAGCAGGAAACTGGAAGAAAACTATTTTTGCTTCTTTAAATCTACAGATGTAACCATTTAAAGATTCTTACCTGACGACTTTGGTTCCACCTCTTGTAACCTGAATGTCGACTGTGCACCCAGCACTCACATTGGCTGCCAGATGAATCTCTGAAAACTCAGCCTAGAAAAAAAAGAATTTCTTAGTTGATAACCATCTGCACAGAACACTCATTATGTTAAAAAGTATCATTTGTAAATTAAATGGGTTATATAGTTATTGGCAATTTGTTTGAAAACATTATGGGAGTTGCAGGATCCGGCCTGTTTGTGAGGGTATTGTAAACAGACAGATTGTAAAAGGTCATTGTTCACTCCACATTAACTTCTCATTCATCTTTTTTAACAATACTGGCAATTATCATCAATGTACAAAGACAACGGCTATGATGTTTTGGTTTTACATTTTACATAGTTACAAGACACAGATTTGCCAAGATGTCCTTACAGATGAGGCAGGATATGCCATGTGCAAAATATCCTTCTCTCAGAATACTCGATTCAGAGTGTGTGAGGGAGCAGGACAAATCGAGTTAGCCCTGTTTGCTGCCTCCCAGTCTGGCGGAGGCCTTGTGACAAACTGTAGCCAGGCAACACTAATGACTTAATCAAACTCAGAGAATCACACACAGTGGGAGTGAGGAGGAGGTTTGCCAGGGAGAGACAGCTTAGCCTAAAAAAGACCTTAAGTAAAGAAATTACAAGATTATATAAATGCAAAAAAGTTTAACTAAATGATTGTATCTTTACAATTACACCACATCAGCAAGTTCAACTCTATTGATATAGAGACTTTTGTACTTAAGTACTGCAAGACATAATATTACATATTACATAAGTAATAGTACATATTACAGTACGGTATGAAAATAAATATTACAGTATGAAAATAAATGAAAATAATAATTTAAATAAAAGAAAGAAAGAAAGTAATTCAAATACAATGTAAAAAAGATTACATTAAATTAAACATATGTAAAGGTACATAATAATTCATTAAAAGCCAGATATGTTGTAAAACATAAACTTGTTACATAATTTTGAGACTCTGCACATAATTGTCGTTATTGCTATATATTTTTTATTGTTATCACTTTCCTACAACATTGCTAAAAAAGGATACTGTCAAAATAAATTCTAGTAAGGTCCAGGGTTGTAGCAGCCTAGTTTTCCTGAACTAAAGGTACTGAGGGTGTACCTCTGAGGGTAGCACTCTGGTGAAAGCATGTGTGCTGTTTTTTTTTTCTTCACACTTTGATGAAGATGACTGCTTGCCACAGGCATAGAACTCTTATTGTATTATACAGTAAGAAAAGGAAATTGGAAGGCGGTTCTCCCTGGGGAGTTTCTAGGCTTTGACTGAGTCGCTTTCCCACCCACACTGCACTCAGGAGGGTACAATCCAAAGCCACTCTGCTAAAGTACAGTAAATATTGGTATAAGACAAAGGCAGTCACAGTGATAAAACCATACACAAGCTGTTTGCTTGCTGATGTTAGGAGACATGCTTGCGTTCATATAGAAGGATACAACTAAGTAGAATTACTAAGTAGAATCTTATCACTCCAGTTACCAAAATGCCAGGCTTCACTGGCCTTCTCATTGTGACCTCATCACTTAACAGCACTTACCATTTCAATATTACTCAAAATATCTTCCTTTATACCTGTCTTGCTTTGTTTCCAACTTTGTCTTGTTGACTGCAAGCATTTAAACGGTGTGATTTAGTGATAATTTGTATTACTCTTTTATTGACTACACTGTTTGTAGAATTCACTGTTCCTTATAAGATAACAAGATCTAACGCTGATAAACAAAGCAAACAAGTCTTGGTGTGATAACATTGGATAAATTATTCATGATGACAAAATATCCTCAGTATTATGAGCCTACAGTAAGCAGACAGGAAAAAAAATTATCTAAAGTTTTCTCTGTTATCATATTACTGGCAACTGGAAGTAAAATAGATTTGAAATGTCAATAAAAACATGTGGGGTGATTTTTTTTCTCAGATATTTTTCGATCTGTCAAGAATTCATATAGCAAATATACAAGATTTTCAGAGGCATTTCCTGTAACAGTGATGATAGAGCTGTAGTGGTGTACCTCAAGGACGTCTACTTGGCCCTATTCTGTTTGAGCTCTTCTGCATAGATATACAGCTCTGAAAGCAACATCTGTGCCCTCCTCTTCACTCCCTCTGCCAAGAGAGCATCTTAAAGATGCACACAACCCACTCATACATTCAAACCACAAATACACACACTACACACACACACACACACACAAACACACACATACACTCACACAATCCCTCTGTGGGAGCCTACGCTGACATTTTTGGTGACTAGATATAAGCAGAGAGTGGGCCCTTCTTTTGGGAGAAACTGTAGAGCCTCAAATCAGCAGCCATTGGCTGGCATGCTAAGAAAGAGAACCATCAGTCAAGCCTGTTGGCTCACTAGCCCAGAATGAGTCACATCAGTCAACCCTATTGGTCGAAGGATGAGCACTGCATCAGCATGGGGCAAGAGAGCAGGATCAGATTCAAGCTGCCATAGTTACAGTCAGGGTAACACATTCAGGCCGTTTTTGGACCCGTTCCTGCACTGGGAAAAGAAAACAGGAAGGAGTCTGTTGGGACAAATGCCCTCACACTGTTTTCTCTCCCCGTTAACCAGCACTTCTGTCTATATTGATGTCATCTAGCAGCAGACCTCTGACCAGCTGTACCAATAAGAGAGACAGCAGAACACACAGTAAAAGCATCAGCAATCACCTTCTTGTGCTTTTTAACAGTTAAGAAATGGAAAAAAGGATGGATGGATGTCTGGAGCTTTTGATCTACATGCACTCAAGTATGCACTACAGTAGCCTTCTTGCTGAAAAACTATGATGTAAGTTTATACAAATGATAGACATCAAACTAACACACAGCATGTACTACACGGTAGTCCCCCGCTTTTCATGGGGGTTACGTTCCAAGACTACCCGCGTATAGGGAAAAACCATGTTGTGTTTTGGTAAAAAAAATGCCTAAAATACCTATTTTTATAGTGTAAACCCTAAATATGCCCCCAAATCTGCTCCCAGAACACTTTAATTTCATTTTAAACTCAGTTTAATGCATTAACCTTAAAGAAAATGTAAAGGTGAATAAATAATCAGAATCAGAAAACTTTATTGCTTAAAAAACTGTTAGCATTAGCAGTTAGCATTAACAGTTAGCATTAGCAGTTAGCATTAGCAGCATGCAAAGACTCGTACACGTTGAAATAACTCTCTCTATCTGCATGTTTAGAAAGGGCACAGCTTATTAATACTAAATAAACTTCTTTTGTCAATTGTCAACAGCCATAAAAGGGTTTACTGTATATTAATGAGAGAAACTGATTCTCCATTTCAATTTAGACACAACCTCTTTTGCTTATTTGCCACCATTCTCTTCAAGGGTATCATCTTTATTCTCAGACCTCATTCAGTAGTATTTTATGTCAACGAGAGGCAAATGAAAAGATTAAGCTGGAATGTATTTCAAATGGCCTTGACAGTGTTAGATAATTCATTTGGCTTCAGGCAGATTTCACACAGCCTGTTCTGTAGAGTGTCTGGAGATTGGGAGTGGGTGACTCAACTGCAGAGGCAAGGCCAGGTCTCAGAGAGAGAGCGAGAGACAGACAGACAGACAGACAGACAGAGACGGAGAAAGTGAGTTGTCATTTGCTTGTGGCTGACCCCCAGTCTGTATGCTCTGAAACCACAAACTAACTCACTTTCAGCTGAAACCTGCTCACAGGCCTTAGACTAGGACCTGATCAAGTCTGTACCAGTAACAGGGAGCAAGTTTGAACAATCCCTTTCAAAACAACGGCTTTTGCTTGAAATTTTAATGAGTGGGGAACTTTGTGGGACCCCTATCACTCGGAAATCAAAAAGGAACCCAGGAGTGGAGTGAATATGAGCCGGGAGCCACGGTTGGGGCTCAAACTGGTGCTGCTGTGGTAGCAGGGTAAACACACTGCTGCTGAGCCACCACCTGAGTAACAGTTGGGTTTGCTGACTGCACCTGCTTTCAGGAATTTCCCAAAAAGGGAAACAGACATAAAGATTCCATCAAAGAAAAGTTACTCTTTATTAAATACAAAAACAAAACTTGGTAAAGGGAAAACTTGAGAAAGCCAGATTAGTCCTGATGGTTCAAGCCCCAAGAAAATCTGGAGCAGAAAGAAGACAGAAGAGAGTAGGGAGACACAGGATCAAGACTTTACCAAATTACCAATACATGAGGGACATGCAAAGAACCAACAAGTAAGACTGGACAAGGGGCACAAGGGAGGAGGTATGCTCTTCCTCCTTCTCCTCTTCTTCCCAGACAAATTTAGAGCAGTGGGGCATTTTTCTGCGCTTAGTAGCTGATGTGTTGGGTTTTTTTGCATTTCTATTTATTTGCCAAGCTTGATATATTGGAAAAACAAAATACTATGCGCCATTACTTTTTGGACTGAAAATTCAGCAAAAGCTGTACTTTCACTAGGAGAGGTCAGGTCTTTGCATATCCAACATATTGTTTCAATTAGACATTGTGCATTAATACAGCAGTGTATGTATTTTTTCTTTTCTTTCACTTCGGATGTAAAACCCCTATGAAACTAGAGATGCATTTACATTGAAAATCAGACACTGTTCTAGAAAAGGGGCAAGCCCAAAGATATGACTGAAAACTTATACTGGTGCTTGGTGGGATTGATTCCTAAGTAACGGCTGACATTATTAGCCAACCATATCTGTCAGGCATTACTTTGGGCATGGTAACAACACCCCTGTCCCAAAATACAGTAACAAAATCATGCACATGCATACACATACTCTGTTTCTCTCTGCGGGCGCAAAGCCCATCTGGAATCCTGGAAGGTATTTTTGGAGCTAAAGTTAACGGTGTCATTAGGTAGAAGTAGGCAAGGTGCCTTTCACAGTCATGTGATCAGGGATCAACAAACACCGCCGATGCCTTGGTAGGCATAATCTGCGGTTATGGTCAAACTCAGAACTGAAACGGGTAATGCTTTGTGGGCAAATAAACAGTAATGAACTCATAACTCATAAGTGGCATGTGATGTCATTGAAAACAGGATTTCCACATCGTGTAGAGCTTTTCTTTTAAATAAACCACTCAGCTCTCCACTCTGACCCAGTTTTCCACTCTGTTCTTCTCTCTTAATACTCCATTATGGCCCTTAAAAAAATAAACACTTCCATGCAGTTTTGCTTGCCATATTTGCACAAACAGAGTCCGATAAATGGGCACAAACAGACTTATATGAACAGTAGCATTTTCTGTGATTTGAAACAAGCGGCTGTTTTTGGCTGACAAAAAAACGTTTAGATAAATGGAAATGTTTATGTTAACACAAATCAGATGTTTGCTGTGCTTCATGTAGTCTTTAAGTAATTGGAGGTAAAATAATATTTGTTGTTATGGCTCCGTATTTCAACACATGGGGTTTGACTGGGAGGATCAAGTACTACATGCCAGTTTTACTCTAAATGTAATACTGGCATGGAGTACTTTTACCAGTATTAGACTGGGAGGGTGAATGCTAGTACTCATCTTTTCAAACCTTTTCAAATGCAGCGTCATCGGACAGCTCAGCATTCTCTCATGGGGTTTAAATACAGTTTTTAATGTCAGCTAACATTTGCCCATTCCGGCAGACAGTGAGTGATCGGAAAATAGTAGCATAACCCACCCACCCAAAAAGAGTGAGACCAATTGTGTTCTCTTGGCATCCTGGCCACGATTAGCTGTGGCATCACCAGGGATGGAACTGACAGTGCTTGATATTGACAGTGCTTAGACTTTTGCATCCTCATTTTTCTTGTATTTACAGTTTCTGTACCAAAAACAGTCAATTTACAATTGCAATTAAACAAGCTGCCTTTAGGGCTGATGGAAGTGACATCTGTTCTGACTGGCTGCCCTGTACTGTGGCATGCTGAAATACCTCTTCTAAAATGAATGGACAGAGCTACGCTGCAATAGGCAATATATTCAATATAATGTCTTCATGAGGTGTCAATGCTTCAACGAGACTTGGCCTAGATTCTGCAAATCACTAAAACTGTCTCATAGGTGATCAACCGGATTGAGATCTGACCAAAATATGATTCAAACCACTGCATTTTTTCAGTGATGTCTTATACCCTTCTGGGACATTATGTGACTCATGTAACATTTAGTTGCACCTATCGCTTACAAAAGTGTTTAACAGTGCACACACACACAGCTTGTATAATCTCTATGTAAAAGCACTGGCAATAGAACAGGATGCTTTAAGATGCCTACACAGGAGCCTCTGTTCATTGAGCATTAAGCCCCCAGCACTGGGCTGTGGAGCAGTGGAATGGTGTTCTCTGAAGTTATGGAGCTCTATTCAGTACCTTTGGAATGAGCTGGTATTGAATAGAGCTCCTCAACTAACCATCCAACATCAGTACATGACCTCATTAATGTTCTTATTGTTGAATGCAAATAAAATCCTCACACTAAAGTTCCAGCATTGTGTAAAGCCTTTTCAGAATAGTAGAGACTGTTAATGGAATGAGGAAGGACAGATGTTGGATGAGCAGAAGTCTAAAACCTCTGGACACTTTGTGCATCTCAATTAAGGAATGTTTCATTTTATATGTGGCAAAATCATGTATTCCATTTTTGGGCCTGAAAAGCATCAGGGTTGATTTAGAAGTGTGATTCATCTTGCAGCAAGGTCAAGTGCCATCCACTAAGTTTTTTGGTAGGATCTTAAGAGCTGAATACACTTGACAGGTCGTCCAGCTTCTAGCACTGGCCATCGTGTTATCAGTAGAGATATCTAAGCCAGTTCCACTAGCAGCTACTATCCAGCATGTCCATCCCACCCTGACTTACATAAGAGTTGGTCTGGATGAGCAGTTACCTTCACCTCTGCCATTTACTTACTCACCACATAGTTAAGGTTAGCAGTTATTTCTCAGTGACCACTACTTTGGTCTTCTGGTTTGGTTGTTAGTTAATTACTAAGCTCAATGCATACTTTCTCCTGACACCCTGATGTTGTGGCTCGCTGATTAATCTCTGATTATTCAGGTGTTTCTGCCAGTTATACTGGCTTTGATCTTTCAGTGTTTATCAAAGACATTAAAAACATCAGATGTAAATCTAGAATAAATTTTCTACCTTTTCTTAACCGTCTTGTGTGTATACAAGGACAAAGTGTGTATGTTTCCACAAAGATTACGAAGAAAATACAAATGTAGACTAGAAACTTCGGCGGATGGACCCGAATCAGCTACAGGCTTTGCCAACTCTCTGAAATCATGCAGAGCGTCTACCCAGATGGCTAACACCTCAGGGAGACAATATGAGCACAGGACTGAAGGGTATGGATAACTTCAGCTCAGCTAAGCTGCATTCTGCCGTGCCTACAGAGAAAAGCACTGTGCTTCAGTGAGGTCACTGGCCTGCCTACCAGATGTTTCCCTCTACAACCTGCCCAGTCAGTGAGGAAGAATGTAAGATCAGACTACTGAACGACCACAGACACGGCTTTCAAAATGTCTTAATTGGGCAATTTGTTTAGTTCTAGTGATTGCTGTAGTTTCTTTCTTCTCGCACAATGCTTCATGTGTTGTTTCCATCCTTAACCTTTTTATTACAGACAAAGCTGCGTATTCACTTTTTGCTAGATATGAGAATATTTTCAAATGATGTGTATTTATTTTTTTTTATTCTTTGTGAATAAAAAAAACCCCAAACAATATTTTTGAAATCAGCTTTTGGTCAGTAAATCAATGAAAACCAGTGCAAAATGATTTTGTTACTATAGCCACCAAATAACTTTCTCTTACTGACGGATATCCATAGCTGAATGGCGTACATGCAAGAATCAGCCGAAACAAGCAGACGCTAAAGTGACGATCCACTGCATACTTACACCCCTAATGCAGCCCTGACACACAAATAATGAAAGAAAGCAAGTACAAAAACAACAAGCTCTTCCTAAAAACAGGTACAGTAACAGTAACAGTAGTACTGTGCTTTTATTAGGATTTGGGCTTTGTCTGACTTCAATAACTTATAAGAATTCTTAATTCTTACTTTATAAGAATTATTAATTCACACTTTTTCAGGCATAGATAAAGTCATGCAGCGGAACTACATGAGCCCAAGTATTACCAGAGCACGAACTGGAATGCTACCTTGATCTGCTATTTTTATATCATTTTTGAAGATTCACTATAATAATGTTAGTTGGCTCTGTAGCTATAAAGCTATAATACACTAGTAGCAGCTAAAGAACAAGCATATTTTGCTCATTTTGTATGTTCAAGAGAAAATAATAAATTGATTGTGTAAACTATAGAATTTTTTAAACAACTATCCTTTAGTAAGAGAGCTAATTACACCAGTCATTATGGATTCATTTATTTATTTATCTTTTTCATTTTGTTATTTGATCAGATTATTATTATTATTATTATTATTATTATTATTATTATCTTTATTATTATTATTATTATTATTATTATTATCGTTGTTGTTGGCCTGTTTATCGATTAACTGGCTATTAAAACCTAATCCTGCATTCACCAGACACAGCAAGTGAAATAAACTATTTTGTTTTTGTAACACTTGGCTACTTTCTTTAAAATATGCAAAGCAAGTTTGCAATTGCAATGACATGGGTAAGGAACGTGGGGCATAAATGTCGTACCACTTCACAAAGGGAGACTCAGAGATGGAACAGCTTTCAGTCAAAAAACTCAGCCCTGAAAAGGGTGTAAAGAGTTTGAATAGTGTTACTTAGCAGCAACGATAATGTATAAGCTTTGACAAAGAACAGTATCTTAGCCATTTATCAGCAGATTAAACATTCTAAGAACCAGTGAAGTGGAGGAGACCCAGACAACAGCAGGTCAAACCAGGCCAGGTTGTGCTAAACAGAAACCTGGCAATACGTTCAACCAGACAGACCAGGCCAGGCATGCAGCAGTGAGCGTCCTACGTGCCAGATTGGGCCTGACCTTTGTTCTTTGGCTTCAGGCATTGGCAACTTGGACAAAGGCAACTTCAAAATGATTGTAGGACAGAAAAATGCTGTTCGGGACTGAAAAAGTTATACAGCCTGACAGCATCTACCTGCATCTTTCCTGCAGTTTAACTGGTCGCTGAGCCAAATCACTAATGTTTAGGAACATTTACCAGTATGAACTCAGCAACACTACTGAGAACTCTTTATTATTCTAAAGTAACTTGCAGTTTAAATAGTGAAAAGCTTGGATATGCACTAGCATCTAAACATTTACAGGCACTTGCAATAGTAATAAATATCTTTTAAAAAATGCGCCCGTTGTCTGGGGGTAAGGGAGGGGTGGTTGTTGTGCATGTGCAAAGTCTCGGTCGTTGCCGGGAAACAAAAAGTTGGGAGGTGGGAAACAAATGTTTTTGAAAAGTGGGGGGATTGAAAAATGTTATAATGGTTCCGGTGCCCAAGGTGCATGCCCAAGTTAGCTTTAAGTTATACTACATGCTAGTACTCTTTTTAGTCCCAATAATAGCCGTAAGGCCTGTAACTTACCAATACAGCAGTCATTAGCTAATATAGTTCATTCTGTTCATCAGAATGAAGTCTTTTTAACTATGAAAGGCTTGTTATTTGAAGCTGAATGGAGGCCTGACGCTGCTGCTAGCAACAGGAGAACAGCGCTGCCAATGTCTGCAGCATAACTGACAAACAAAGCCATACACTTTATGCTGGAAATAAAAAGGCATTATTTCTCTTTTGAAAAAGAAATTTGAGTGATTGACTTAAATCTCTATCTCTACCGTAAGATTTTTTAGGAACTCTAAGAATATGCAAAATGACAAATAATACATGGTTCAGCCATAATATTAAACATAGTGCGCATCTGGGTGCCGGTGTCTGCACAGCACATCCTGGGTGCAGGTGTGGGACCCAGCCTGGAGGCCAGCATGGCCGTCCCTTGAGAGCCGGTGTGCTTCTCAGCGCTTGCATGGATGCTAGCCCAGGATATAGCCTTGGAGCCGGTGTGGGGAAGCCATCTTCCGTGCTTTACGTGCATACGGAAGCCCGGTGAGTGTAGATGGTGCTTACCGGACCAGCATGAGAGTTGCCTTTTGAGGCGTGTCGGACACAAGTGTCAAGCGCTGGAGGAACTCGGAGACCTCTGGGCCAGAGGATCAACGGACTGGAGATGGGGGTGTCGACACCCACCTCGTCTCCTTTGCCCTCGAGTCTTGGAACTCCTGCCTTGCCAGAGAGCGAGCCCACATGGGAGCTCCCCCTTGGCTGGGCGACGAGGGACGAGGGACGAGGGAGCTGGCAAACACCTCCGAAGCCAGTCCCATTCATCCTCGTCCTCTCAGCTGATCCAACGCAGCAGTTCGGGGATGGAGTACCAACTCACCCTTGTTGGTTCCTACCCCTGCCTGGTCCTGCCTTCTGTGCTCACAGACCTCAGTTTATCTGTCACATAAGCGTGGCTCCAGGAAGAGAGGAAGGCGCAAGTCCAGATTTCCATTTCGTAAGCTTATTACGAAACACAAAAAAGGCACAAGGGCCTAAACACAACACAAACCAAAACCCAGAATACTAGCTGAGAAACATAAACTCTAGATAGGGTTGACTAGTAAAGGACAGGTAAAGGACAGGTGTAAACTCTAGACATAAATGACGGGTAACTGAACGTGGACTGACACAGGAGTCCAACACGGAGGAAACTAAATACACATACACAGCAACCAATTAGAATAGACAATCACTTTAACTTAAAAACCGGTCAACTGAGAGCACTCACCTGACTGGTGTAGACATACATTTTCAAAATAAAAGGTCACAAAGAGTGACGAAGTAGGGAAGATTCACCTTAAAATACCTGAACGCAGTCATTAGAAGGGATGTCTTGATACTTTTGGACATACAATGCCCATCTCTCTGATTTTGATGTCATTTAGCTGAGTTGTTTTACTTCCATGCTTTGATATTAGAGAAGGCATGGATGACAGTTTCAAATAGTTTATTAAATGGAAGTGAACTTCTGGTCTGTTCAAAAACCATCAAATGAAAAAAGGTATCTCCTTCCTTTTTACTCCCTCTTGTCCTCACAGTAACCTCAGGCATCTCGAAAAGGCCTCTTGGTGCTCTGGGTGGTCTCAAGCTGCAGCTCCCAGAGCAGCCAGATGCCTCCTTATATGGCAGGGCTGAGGGGTGGTATAACGCACAAGACAAGCATGTGGGCACAAGCATTAGTTAATGGGCAGGAGAAAAAATACTGGGTTTTTTCTAACACTGCAGATCAATCTGAGAGGAGAATTCTCAGGAGAATAAAAAATGTTTACACATCAATCAGTAAAACAGACAACAAGAAAATGGATTTCTAGATCACAATAAATAACCCAGGCAATAAGAAAACAAATGCATAGATCACAAGTAGTTCGTACAGCTAGCACCATGCAAACATATCTCTAGACTGCAAACAAACAGTAACCCTGATAACTACCTAGATATCTAGATAGGAATCAATCAGTAACAGTGGTAACATGAAATAGATGCCTATATCTAGATCACTGTAAGCTATCCATACCTCTAGCAACAACCACATAAATCAGTAGACTTGGCAACAAGACCATGTAGACCACAAACAGTCAGTTAACTTGTTTACAGGCAAACAGATCTCTGGACTACACACAATCAGTAACCATTGCAACTAACAAACTGATCTCTAGATTGGAATCAATCAGTAATGCTGGCACAAACTCAAAATGTGTGGAAGTTGAACAACAAGCAAAAGAAGTTCTAGACCTTAATGAAAAGACATCTGGAATAATTTGGATGATGCCATAGGGGTTTAATCTAATTGCTGTGTATGTGAGGGAACTTACATGTGAGACTTGAGCTACAGACCTTCACTAAGGATTTAAAGCATCTAATTAACCACATGTTTCTACTGAGCCTGACTGGGGTGCCATAGTTTGGAAACAACTTCTTTTGTTCACTCCTCACCAAGCTGAATACTACCTCCCATCATTTCCCCTCAAAGAGAGACATAGTACCACAACAACAGCCACAAAGCAAATGGGATGCCTTAAAACTTTCCCTTCTGGCTGCCTGCTCAGATCTTCCTCTCCCATAAAAATCCCAGCAGCTCCTTTCAAAGGTAAACCAAGTCTGCTCAATGGCTTACAGATGTATAGCAAACGTGGAGAGATGTTATCAGCCCACTGTGTCTAGACTGCCTAATGCTACATATTATGGGTATTGACTGAACTGGCTTAGGTTGAAAGTCATATATATAGGTTTACCCATGCATGTCTTCAGAAGTGAGACTGAACTGATATTAATTATTTGTTATTTATGACCAAGGTATGCAAATTTGTTGGAGAATCGAATACTAATTGTTTTCGTTATGTGTTTGTAAACCATGTACTGCATTTGTGTTTGTAAATAGCAAAAAGAGATATTTTACTATGATTTATTGAAAGGTTATTGGCACGTGTGTCTATACACACATATGCATATATGTGCAGTTAATCCTTTTAGCTCCTCCATGACTGTAACCTCTTGCTCTGGATTCTTGTTCTGAATGTGTATTTGTGAATTTGAGGATGTACTCGAGTAAACCAGCAAGCGCTGCACATAGACAAGCATCCACAAAACGCCTTGTAGTTAGACTGCTGGTTTTGAACCAGTTCCACTGGCTTCAGATCAATGGAAATGAAGAAACCCTGATGACTGATCAGCTTTGCGATCACAGATGGCTAAAACATTCCTGTGGCTAAACATGTTGAACCCACCTGTTCCACACGGATCTCATACTCTCCGTTCAGCTTCCTCCCTCGAAAATACTTCGCCCTGGCGAAGTGAAAGAAGAACAAATGTTTAATATGCAATATTAACAAAACTATTTATCACAAAAACATTTTGTTCCTAAAATCTGTATTGGTGAGAGAGACTGCTCAGACATTAATTAAACCTTCACTGCCTTCTCTATGCTCTTCCCACAAATTCAATTTTACACTTCAAACAAGAAAATGGAATTAAAATTCAACAACAGCCACAAGAAATGTCAGGAAGTGTCAGGAAATGTCCGGAAGTGGAATTCAATTCAGTGAAATTCTGCCAAATACCAATTGTTATTGATTTTGTGATAAACAAGCAACATCCTAACTGGCTTTCATTTATTCTTAGAGGTCATGAAGGCTACCTTGCATGGAAGTCCTGGAAATGACAAAAAAAGTTTATATTTTACTTATGATTAATAAATTAACATGCATGCGGTTTAAAAACATTACTCTTTCTTCAATATTTCATTTTATATCATTTTATAATAATTGACAATAATGAATGTACTGTAGACAACTTAACACATCAAGTCAAATTCTTAGGATGTGGAAATCTTTTGAATTCAAGTCAGTTCCAAGTTAAATGTATTCACATGTATTCTCAATTCAATCCATGAATGGCCCCAACGCTGCTGGCTAGGAGCACTCCTACCACCCAGTCATGATGTTACTTATGCTGGAAGTTCACATGAAGCAGCACCACATCTCCAACGCAACATTACTGGGCACCTCAACACATCTGGAGGAGAACGCTAACCAGCAGTTCTGTTACGTCAGGACTTCTGCGCTAGTTAGCACATCGGTGGTAGTTAGCAGCACACTAAGTGACGAGGGAGAGGGAGGGCCAGCCCGAGAGAGCAAGCCTGCTTTCAGGAACTCCCGACCATGCATTGCTGTGGCATCACTGGAAATCAAGTTCAAACTCTATTGATGATAGGGCCAACGCTTAGAGTTGCATAAATCTTAGCACAAAAATAACCATTTCCACGGGGTGTTAGTATACTGCCCTGTGATTGTAGTCTCTTGCTTATTACAGTGGAAGCCACTGAGAGCAACTGGGGTTGAAAACATTTCTAGTCCCTCAGTTAATCTGCAAGTTGCTGATTTATCCATAGGTCTCGTAGGTGTACTCTTGCTGATGGTATTGCTTTAAAATACATATAAAAGTGAGCTGCCATCACTTTATTTATTCAGCATGCAGCACGCAAGCAGTTGGGCTATGAAAACGTGTTGAAATGACATAATTACAGTGCGTTATTAACTTTGGCAGCCTTTGAGACTAGTACACACTCTAAAGGCACACTTATAAAATACAGTGTAACAAACATTGCAGAATAATGTCATATGTTCATCTTTACAGTTATTTAAACCAACTTCAACAGAACAGAAGGGTTTTTTTGTCCCTCTGTTTAAGGGCATCTCTCAATGAAAGCAACGCATGCATCTTTGTCTACTTTGTGCTGTCACAAGCAACATCTTCCAGCTGTTGAGCCACAGCAGCCTTTTCAACACATGCCTGGCCTACAGAAAGTATACACCACATACTGTAGCAGTAAAGAGCCTCGAGCGTCCTTCATTCTCTCACAAACTAGGGATGATGGGCCGAATCAGTTTATGACTGTAGACACGTCGGGATGAGTCTGTAAGTGAATGACCTGGCCCTGTGCTACAAAACAGAAACCTAGGACTCTGCAGAATCAGAATCAGAAAACTTTATTGATCATGGATGAAAGTGCTTATGTGATGACTGCCACAACATACAAAGACACAGAGAGACACAAGAATAATGTAAAATAAAATAAAATAATTCTGACTAAATCTCAATAAAAATCTGTAGAGAGAAAGAGAGAAAACCACCACAATATGAATAGAAGTGAGACCGTGTTAAACATTCTGCTCAGCAGAAACAGTAAAGTCTCAACATTAGAATCTCTGCCCAAAATGTTTTATCAGTTTGCCAAAGTGAGTCATGTGTTTGCACTAAAGATGATATCTACAGCGACCAAAAAGAAACTATGATTTCATGTTTTTAGCGCGTGAGAGCAGGAGTTATGATAAGAGAGAATTTACACAGTGAGGCCAATGAATAAAATAGACGTATCTGCTCTTTTCTGAGACAAGAGGCTGAGATGCAGAGTCGAGTGTAACTGGGATAGGTCTGGTTATTGACACATGGTTGTAACCTGTCAGAAATCATTTAAACCAAACAAACTAGTGCTCCAGGTTCTGTAAGACATGTAGAAATGTAAGAGAGAGAGAGAGAGAGAGGGAGGGAGAGAGAGAGAAGGGACATACAGAGAAACAGAGATAGAAAGGTCAAGAGAGATAGAGAGAGGGAGAAAGAAAGAAAGAGCGAGAGAAGGAGAGGTCAGAGAAGAAAAAGCGATAGAGAGGGGGAGTTAGAATGAAAGTGAAGTTTTGGGAAGCTGAAAGCAAGAAAGGGGGAGGATGGAAAAAAGAAAAAAGTGACAGGCTGAGAGAAGAAATGAGAGAGAGATGGAGATGGTCTGGTGAAAGCTGATGTGTGTGGTATCATTGTAGGCCACAAAGCGTGGGGGAGCTGAGAATGGGGTCGTGTCTGTGAGGGGGCGCCCGGGTCTCCAAGCTACACAATGCCTCTCTTCTGGAATGCCCACAGAGGAAGCGAGAGTGAGACAGAGAAGGAAGAGCGGGAAGACTGGCCCGGGCAGCCGCACTAGAGGCACAAACCTCACTCTAGGCCTCATCTTATCCATCTGCAAAATGTATACATTGGTGCCTTAATAAGAACCTTACAAAACACATCCAGGTAACAGAGCCTTCGGAATGTACATTTTTAAAAGTAAAAGGTGCCAGTAATAGTTCTTTGGAGAAATACTATGCATGAAACACTTCTATTACTATTAATATTTCTGTAAAAACGATATTTGAGTTTAAAGTTTAAAGAACTTTGCATATAATACAAAGGTTCTGTACCAATTAATCAGGTCAGAGTATATTGGGTATATTGTGCTCGTCCCACAGCACTGAAAAAGACTTATGATATCTGCTTAAATAACACTTGTACAGGTGTTAAATAATGAATATTTAGTTACAATGGAAGCATCTTTACTTTTTACCTTCTTTGTGGTCTACTAATATGAAATACAAAAACTTAAATCTACGGATTTAAACTGCTTTGGAGACACAAATGTGCTTCTCTTGGTCATGAATACACTAGAAAACAGGGTGAGTCATACAGAGAACTCCTACATTCGTTTTTGGTGTGACCACCACTTGCCTGTAGCAGCATGATACACCTTCATCACATAGATCTGATCAGGCCTGTGGAACATTGTTGCACACTTCTACTACACATGTAGGAAGTTAGAACAAGCCAATAAATGGGTCAATCCACAACATCTTCAAGCTGCAGCAAGTGAACACAATCATTATATTTTACACCTGCAGTGACTAACACAGATCACATGCCACACATGCCTTTTATTACAGTAAGTAAAGGAATTAGTAACCAAATGTTAATGATTTAAAAGCCGAACTCAATGTAAATCACTGAGTAAATGTAATCAGTTGTTTAAGCCAAACTATTCAGATAGCACGTGCCATGCAAAAGGCCAATATTTGATGGTTTTAATGAAAAAAAACTTTGGAAATTCTAAGACATTGACCAACTACTGTCAGCATCTAACACTTAAAGGAAGAATAGGGGCATCAATAAAGCCTTATTGTTGCTAAATGTCGCACTAGTGTCTGTGGCTAAATCTCTCAGTGCTGAGCTCAGACGTTCACTGATTCTTGACTTTCCTGAACGAAATGCAGACACTCACATGTACAGAAGTGTCTATTGTCCTTCTGAGGTCATCTTAGAACAGCGTTCATGCTCATTGTGCTCAAGGACAGAAAAGCTGTTTTGCACCAAATCAGAATCAGAATCAGAAAACTTTATTTATCCCGGAGGAAATTGTTCAAAGAGCAAAGGGGGATGAAAAATGTAACACCATTTCACTTTTTCTTGAAATGCAATGAGGCTCTCTGCCAAGAAGTCCACATATGAACAGTAGAAATAAAACAACAGAGCCCCAAGCATACAGTTTCCAGTCACTTATATTATGGAACACTCTAGCTATAACCCACACATTTCACACTGTCTGACTACAACGTGGGAGACAGAAGAAAAATAAAAAGAGTAAAGAATCAAAAATAGATTGACCCAGAGCAGCTTTTGTAACGTAAAAGTGATGTTCAGAATAGTTACCAGGGAGGAGGGTTTCTGATTTTAAAAGCAGAACCTAAAGCTGTATGAAAGCTTGGAAAGCTACAGTCAAATGACACATTCTCCTTAAGTGAAAATTAATAAACACTTGACATGAGTATTTTTAACATATTGTACTTTGTAGTAAGTGTAACATATAATAACAAATCAAACTTTTCAAACTTTTATACAGGTCACAAAACATGAAATTTTATCAGGGTGCACATTTTTCCTATGACTCACAATGTCAGTCAAAGTATCTATAAAATGAGCTGAATTCATATTACAGTCATGCATTAACTGTTCTACTCTTAACCATCTTGAAAATTTTAAAACCATTTAGAGCGTGACAGTTTAAGACATGATATTACTTCAAGAATATAGCACTCAGGAGGTTGGACAGGATTATACAACATTGCATTGAACTAAGCAATTGTTAATGTAATGTTTATCTTTAGATATGGCTATAGGCTGGCACAGAGCACAGACTGGTGTGATTGATTTTCCACAGTTACGGATTTAAAAATATGGCTCTTTTCATTAACTCTGATTATATTGACTACAGCCACACCTTAATCCATAAATATGGCATAAATATATTTATGTGCATAAAATATAATTCAGGCACAAGTTCACTGATGTGTGACAATATTGTTAGAGGAGCGTTAAACGTTGTGGTGTCTATCTTTAAAGATTTTCCTGCTGCATTATCAAACTACACTGTCATTTCTGAAATCTACATTAAATCCTCAGAGAGAATGGCAATTACATTTTTTAAAGATCTGGATTTAGCTTTGGATGACTTCCTTATCACTTGAGTTATACATATAATCAACAAAGAAAATGCATGATGTAGTGTTTGTGAGAAACAGGATCTTTTATTAATATAACCATCAACCCCTGTATAATACTGATTCTGCAAAAACCTTCTGCTAGTGTTTATGGCCTAGAGTGGAACACCACTACTACTTTTGGGAATTCTATAATGATACATAATTGGCTTCAACTGTAATGCAAACATAAACCCCACCTATGAAGGTATTGAAGGTGAGGTGCAATCATGGATAATACTAAGGAGCTTTCACCAAGGCAGAGGGGGTAAATGATTTAATTGCACCTGAGGGACACTAAGTACAAGTAGACCTCCCAAAAATGTAACTTTTAAAGAGGCACCACTAAACCGAAACTGTCTGGACACAGGCAGTTGCATTACATTACATTACAATACATTAATGTGACAGATATAAATTTATTAATTAAGCTAAGGACTGTCCAAACCTATTATGTGAAAATGTAATTGCCCCCCTTGTAAAATCATGATTGTTTGGAAAGCTGAGTGCAATTCCACTAACCACACCCAGGCCTGATTACTGCCAGACCTGATGAACGAAGAGATCACTTAAAAAGTAGACTAAAAGATCCCAGGAAAGGAACACATCATGCCATGATTAAAAGAAATTTAGGAACAGATGAGAATTAATTGACATCTATTGGTCTGGAAAAGATTAAAAAGCCATTTCTAAAGCTCTAGGACTGCAGCAAACCACACTGAAGGCCATATTCAGAAATGGAGAAAACATGGAACAGTGGTGAACCTTCCTAGTAGTGGCCAGCCTACAATAATTACCCCAATAGCTCAGTGACAACTCATTCAAGAGGTCACAAAATATACCAAAACAACACCTAAAGAACTCAGTTAAAGTCAGTGTTCATGACTCAAGCATAAGAAAGAGATGCAACAAAAATAGCAAGGTGAAAACCATGGCTGATCAGAAAGAACATAAAGGCTTGTCTCAGTTCTGTCGAAAAACATCTGGATGATCCCCATGTATTTTGGGACAATATTCTGTGGACTGATGAAGCAAAACTTTTTGGGAGGCGTGTGTCCCGTTAAATCTGGTGTAAAAGTAACACATAATTTCAGAAAAAGAACATCATACCAACAATCAAACATGGTGGTGGTAGTGTGATGATCTGGGGCTGTTTTTTGCTTCGGGACTTGGATGACTTGATGGAACCGTGAATTCTGCTCTCTACCAAAAAATGTTTGGCCATCAGTTCCTGACCTCAAACGGAAGCAAACTTGGGTTCTGCAGCAGGACAATGATCCAAAACACACCAGTACGAATGGGTAGAAAAAACAAAAGGAAGGTTTGGCCTAGTCAAAGACAAATTAAGATGTTGTGGCATGATCTTAAAAAGGCGGTTCACACTCAGAAGCCCTCCAATATGGCTGAGTTATGATAATTCTTCAAAGAAGAGTGGGCCAGGATTTCTCCACAGCGATGTGAAAGACTTACCAGTTATTGTAAACACTTAATTACAGTTGGTGCTGCTAAGAGTGGCACAACCAGTTATTAGGTTTAGGGGCAATTACTTTTTAACATAGGGCCGTGTAGGTTTGGATAGTAATAAAATCATCACTTAAAAACTGCATTTTGTGTTTACTTAGTTTATCTTTGTCTAATATTTAAATGTGTTTTATTATCTGAAACATTTAAATGTGACAAACAGAGGATACGCTGGATGTTGTAGGCAGGGCCACCATCTATGATCTTGGGCAGAGGTGGAGCTGGTTCCTGGTATGTGAAATACAGGATAGACCTGAAGGGAGGTCCGATGAATCTTGGGGTGAGCTTCTTGGACTTGCTGCGGTGGTGAAGATTGCTGGTAGAGAGCCAAACCCAGTCGGCGTGGTACAATTGTCCTGGGGGTGCCGTCAGCGATGCTGGGTGGTGTATCGTTCCTTGGCCTGCTGGATGGCAATACGAGCTTGCTGCCAGAGCCAGACAGCACTTGTGGACTAACTGTTGGGCCAACAATACTAGACTACATGTTCTAGCAATAATTCGGTGGAGGTTTTAGCAGTGGGGAGCCCGGAAAGAGCCACCAAGTGCACAGCCTTGGAGAAACGGCTGAAAATGGTGAGGATTTCCTTCCAAATTGTCTGGAGTGGGTTGGTTCATAGACTTGGCCCCAACGCATATCACACACAAACTACTTGGTGTCAGCAGCCATGTTGGGTCACCAAAAAGCACGTTGGTAGAGGTTCTGGAAGTGCATGTGTCCAGTGGAAGAGTGAGCCCACTGGAGGGCGTCGGTGCGCAATCCAGAGGGCACGAAGAGACATCCAGGCATTTAACTCCCACTGGAGAGGAGACAGGATGAGGTGAGATGGTAGAACAGGTGCGGGGTCCGTCCGGGGGCACTCTACTTGATGCGGGCAGGATTGAGTGGGACTGAACTTTCACGAGTTGCAGTTTCTGGTCTGGCCCCTGCTGGGAAGTTCTTGCTAGTGATTTTATTTAGACCCCGATAGTCGTGCAGGGGTGGAGACCCCGTCATTTTTCTTTACCTTTACTGCGGCAGCAGGGTAGGATGAAGGCCGGATGGTCCCATGGTGAAGGCCTTGGGCTACATACTCCTCCATGTCTTCCCCCGTAGATAGAGAGTACAGATAACACCTTGCGATCCACACCCAATTGGGTAGCATAGGCCTGATCAATAAAGTTAACAGTCACCCCCAAGTTAACAAAAGCGGTGGCAACCATCTGTTTGTGGCCCAATTGGATGCATACCTGGAGTGTGAGACGGTAAACAGCTGGTATGCAGGAGGTGGCAGCATTCAGACCAGGTTCCTCCACATATTCACCTGGTCTGGCCGTTTCCCGGACGGAGAGGGCACGATGGTCGGGGGAGGCACCACAGACGCAGAGATAGCAATGTGATAGCAATGTTCCTTCTTCACCACAACCAGGGAGATGCACCCTATTTGCACGGATTCCCCGGCTCCTGATGAGTGGGCCTCTGACGGAGGTGAAGGTCTTGCCAGGTGGGAGGATGGCTCTGCAGAGGTGTTGATCTTGGGTCAGGGACTCACCAACGGTAGGGTACAAGAGGCTGGCCTGGAGCAAGATCTCATGCACAGGTCGACTCTGAGACTTAGCCGGATGATACACTCCAGGGTGTCCAGAAGCTCTCATCCAGTGAGTTCGTCCTTCAGGTAGGAAGCCAACCTCTCATAGAAGGATGTTCTTAGGAGGGAGTTGCTTCAAGTCATCCGGACAGAGAGGGTGCAGAACTCTGCAAGTGCAGAACTCTCACAGAACAGTTGCCCTACCGCTGATGGTACAGACAGGGGTCGACCTCCACCTCACTGTTCGGATGTTGGAACGGGGCCCTGAGCTGGTGGGTGCACTCCAAATAGGAGTATCCAGCGTCCGTGTCAGACCTCAGCACCATTGTAGCCTGACAGGTGAAGAGGGAGATGAGAAGTGTGATGCGGCTTCTGCCTAAGGAATAGTGCTTGGGCTGAAACTCAAAAATCAGGGCGAGGTTAGTCAAAAACACATCGCACTTCCTGTCTACACCATTCTATTTTTCAAGTAGGGACATCTTGGGGGTAGAACAGGAAGTTGAAAGGGTTTGGACCGCCACCTGGGACACTGGTTTTGCGGCAGCCAGATCGTGTTGCGCCTTCTGCAGGTTTGCAAGCTGCTGATGCTGACCCTGCCAGTTCACTGTGTCAACCAGGGTGGCTAAGTCCACTGGGTTCATCATTGAAGACTCAGACATTCTGTCATGGTTGAAGACAAGAATGTACCTGAACCACTGTTAGCCCAGTGTAGCATGGTGGAAGAACCCAATCACAGAACACGCACTTTGATCTGAGAACGCTCCACTAAAGAGTTCAAGTATCCCACCAGGAAACACCATTCTCATACACACTCAGAAGGTATATAAATACAAAGATAGAAACCAGAGTACTCATGGATCCAGAGGAGATGCGCTGGCGTTGAGTTGACAACTCAGTGCAGAGTGTTACCTACTACGTGTATATATACCCCATGACACGCGTCTTGTGACTGGGTGAGTGTGACAATAAAATGTTTCACAAATATTTATATATAAACAATAAACATGTAGACATTTCTGATGATTACAACAGTACAGTTTGGACAAATAATTGGTTAAGTAATAGGCAACAGAACATTTAATCCTGAGAACTCATTTCTCATGTATTTGTTTACAAGCGGATTTTGACCAATCAAATTTGGTGGACATGCAGATCTACAGATCTACATAACTGAGAACTACATATCTGTGTAATTTGCCATGATGGAATGATAATACAGCTAAGGCTCTGTATAATGATGTAAGAAAGTATGATTCACCAAATAACAGAGTGTGTACATAGAGCCCATCAACAAGTGTGCTAATTAGCTCACAAATGTCAGTCAGACAGCCTTCCTATCTAGGTTCTGAAATTTCATATTTGGTATGCAGTCTTTAAAACTACCAGAATTATTAGAGCTCAAAGCATCCAACAGATACAAATTTCTTCAGAGAAGTTTTAAGGCCATGGTTCCAGATTAAGATAAGACTCTTGGCCGTTTCACATCAAGTATTCCTCAAAACAATGTAACTCATCTCAGCTCATTCGGTTCACTAACTAATTTTCCCTCGATCATAAATGAGTCAAATGACAGATAAGTGCTCACTTCCCTAAAAGGAGATAAACCTAAAAGGATTAACTTCTTCATAAGTCCCGAAATTGGGACAGGTTGATTCAGACATAATTTAAACTACGCAATGAATCTGGCTCTAAACACAAAATATGAAAAAGAATGCAAGACTGACAGCTAAAAATCATTTGGTGGCAACAGAAATTATGTAACAGTGAATACAGTAAAGCAAAAAAAAGTGAAATGTTGCTTTTGAATAGAAGAAGTCCATTCCAAACACATGATATTGGCAGGACTGTGATTTTGGCACAGTTATCACTGGCATCCATAAAAAAACACACTTAAAGCCGACCAAAAAAACCCCAAACAAAAGACAAGTCAAAGCCTAAATTGACACAAGAGTAAATATTGACTAAAGATGTTAGATCACTGGTTGACGTTATGGTTCATATTCGACTCCACCTGCTGAAGTGCGTTAAGTCTATCTATTGAACTAAAAGCTTGACTATTGCCCCACCCTGTGGCCAAACGGAGTCGCTACTGTTGAAATGCTGTATTGCTCAGTGTACAAATGATCACAGTCACATCTTAACACAAAATAAAAGCACAAGTCTATGCATCACTCTTAAAGTAAGTACAGTGCCAAGGTGTTTACTTGAAATGTATATTGAGAACAAGTACATATCTGCCTACGTGTGGTCCACAGCAGTAAGAGTTCAGACCCACTGCAATTAGACACATAAATTCTACGCAGTAATATTATTGCTGCAATAATGCCTTAGAGCAAACATCAGAGATAAAGAATCAGGTCCCCTGTTAGGTATAGGAAAAACCAGAATGGCCTTCTAAAGTATTCCTTGAGCAATTTCAGTTAAGTGGTCAAAAATATGTGGCCAGAAGAGAGTAAAAGCCGGGAGAGCAGAACAGGCAGCCTTTTGGAGCAAGACTTGCACCACACCAGTTGCTCCAGGGTGACTGTCCCTGTAAGCCATGGATAAAGGCACCTGCCAAATGCCACTTTACCTTTACCTATGGTACTAAGCAAGCCCCTGAGCTGCTTTGGTATTCCATGCAGAATTCCAACCAGCATCTTTATTATTCCCTCTGAGAAGCATTTTTTAATTATAAGAAGCATTTTAATTGCATAAGTCTTGATGCAAACACAGTATTACAGCTATACACTTTTAGTTAGTCATTATCATAAATTGCTTGTTAAGGATGCCAGGAGCAGTGCAAAGCGCAAGGTGTTATAAATAATCGGTAAATCATGAATGTAAAGCTCAGATAGACCTGAATCTAACTGCTAAGCTCAATGTATAAGGAGGCCAAAATGACTCTGGAACCAAGAAAAATGTGCAGTGAAATGCATGAAAAAAACCCTAAATCGTGATCGCAGCACGTATTTTGAGTAAATTGTATTTCGTGATGGCTGCACGAAAAGTCATAAGATTGAGTTGTATATCCAAAACAAATGTACACACAGTCTTATAATGATTTTGTACTTATAACTGAAGCTGAACAAATGATGTATTCGTATGCAGAAAAGTGTAATAGGGTACAAGTATTTAGACACTGCAAATGAATAACTCTCCCACTTTGTTGCAAAGCCACTTTTGCTTTTTGCAGCACTGTGGTTCCATGTTTATTCATTCTTCTTGGCGAACCACTTTCAGTTCCCAAGGTTACAAGGGTCCCTCTGCTGGAATTGCAATTTCACAATCCTTCCTAATTCTTTAATGAGATTCAGGTCAGGAAATCTTGGAGGTCTTGAGTTATTTTGGCTGTACACTTGGACTTGTCTTTTTCTGGCCAAAGAGATTAAAGTTTGACCTGCAAAATTGTTTAGGTAGGAGGTCTGTGACAAAGTAGTGATTGCCAGGAACCAAGGCTTCCCAGCAGAATATTATCCAGAGCATCGCAGAGCCAGTCTGCCTTCCTCCAATAGTAAATCAGTAAATCCTGGAACCATTGCATCACCAAGTGCACAAGCACCCAGATGCTCACATGATGGATTTAAAAACAGTGATTCATCAGACTGGGCCACTTTCTTCCACGGCTTCACAGACCAGTTCTGATGCTCATGTGGGCCCCAGTATGAAACGTACAGTGTAGGACAGGGGTTGGCATGGGTACTCTGAAACATGGATAGTTAAATAGTATGACTCATTAACCGGCTACACAGCAAACTGGAATGAACAGAGTGTTCTGACACCTTTCTATTATAGCCAGCATTAATTTAAGCTAGTCTTCGATCCCCACATGCATCACTGATGACTCATCAGTTCACCAGTCGTTCTTTCTTGCACCACTAGGTACTGACCACTGCTTATTTTGTGAATGCCCCAGAAGACCTGCCATTCTAGAGATGCTTAGTCCCAGTCAGAGATGTTATTATATTTAACTGCTGATCGGTGTATAAACTGAATGTCTTTTTTGTTACAGCCGCCTCGCCCTCCCCTAGCCGTCACCGTCCCGTTCCCCCTGAATATTAACTCCTCTCCTCTGTTCTCCGCTCTCTCTGTGTCTAGTCTGTGTCTAGTCTGCTTGCGTCCCGATTCGTCGTGGTTCTCCCCTACCACCCTTGTTCCCTTGGTTCCTTCAAGTCTTCACACTCCGTTTGCGTTA
>JBBPDC010000129.1:27808152-27819950 GCA_037974485.1 Hemigrammopetersius urotaenia
AATATATATCTAAATGTTCAATCTGAATGTTAAATCTTAAATCTAAATATTAAAACTAAATCTAAATATTAAATCTTAAGGTAAATGTTAAACCTATATCTAAATGTTAAATCTATATCTAAACATTAAATCTTAAATCCAAATGTTACATCTATATCTAAATGTTAAATCTATATCTAAACATTAAATCTTAAATCCAAATGTTACATCTATATCTAAATGTTAAATCTATATCTAAACATTGAATCTTAAATCTAAATGTTGCACTCTAAATGTAGGATTTTTGAGCTCCAAGCTTTAAATGTTGTTCTTTAACTATGAAAAATATATATTGCGCTCTCCAAGAAGGAGAGCTTCGCCATCGGTCACATCCGATAGATCTGGGGGAGCTGAGTGTCCCTATAAAATTTTCCGATTGCCGGGGTCTATTATGGCAAATGAGGGGTCATTGGAAAGGTCTCACTGAGCCCTATCTAACTGTGAAGATTGATAGAGATTGCCCCATGGAGAAAAGATGCCACATGTTCCTTGGAAGACAAAAGTAATGGGACAGCGGGGTGAGGTGAACGATTTTTGGCTAATAACTCCGGATCCAATTAGCATATCTTCTTAACATTTATATTTAAGATTTAACATTTATATTTAAGATTTAACATTTAGATTTAAGATTTAACATTTAGATTTAGATTGAACATTTAGATATATATTTAACATTTAGATATATATTTAATATTTAAATTTAATATTTAACATTTATGCAAAAAGAAAATGTACCAAAACGTAACCCTTTTTTAACACATATAGCTCTACATGTGTGGAAACTGCGCTAAATGATGAAAAAATGACACCTCTAAATTTGTTAAGCTGTTTTTACAAACGGCACCCCATATCCCCACCAATCCCACCCTTGCCCTATAAATGTCCCTGCTTTAAGCCAGGCTCTGAAAAAGCAGGGTTGCACACCACTGGGCTGCAGATATTTGCTCTGTCCAGGAACTCTACAATGTGGTGTTACACTCAGTTGAGTGCTTGTATTAATTTGTTTGGTTTTACATAATTTTAGCAAAAGGTTCTATTTTATCAGATTTTTATTCTTTGTGTGTATGTATGAAGGACTCTCGGCCTTTTGGAAATCTGAGAGGTCGGTCTGGGTGCATGAAGCCAGTAGAGAGGGCTGTGTGAAAAGCCTGGTGCCCTGCAGGTGCAGAGGTAAGGTAAGGCAAAGACACAGCTATGATCTGACTGACTCTTGTGTTATCGTGACTGCTTTAAGATTTGAAGCTTGCTGGCCATGGAGACTGGTAGGTCATGAGTTCAGGCACAAGTCAGTTTGTTCACTGTGAAGAAGAGAGGGTGGACAAGAAGACAGAACACAAACTTTCTCCAGTATGACAGTATGACACTGACTGCTTTTATTTCCGGTGCGTTTAAGTTCTTGTAAGTAATAAGCGTTCTGCTGCCTGGTGTTTTCGATAAAAGAGCACTGTTGCGTAATGGTGCATGTTATGCATGCATGTGTGTGAATATGAACAGTGTAGAACAGTGTGTTCATATTCTGTTCACTCTGTTTCTTGGAAATCAGCAGGGGTCCAAGATTGCTTGTCATTGATGAATCAGAGCTGCTCAGTTACAGTTTTGTACATGTGCACTAGCTGTACAGAATTTAATGACATATCACCACAGCTGTGATAAATGACTTTTATTAACATGTTGTGGGCATTATTAGTACTGCACATATACATATTGAACACACTTCGTTGAAGGGCTGCTGGAGAGCAGACAAGAAACACTGCATGCACCATGCTGCAGAAAGTATAAAGTGCAGTTCTAGTGCACAGGCTGCATTGCAGAAAAAAGCTGAGGGACCTCAGAAAATGTATACTCTACTCAAACAGATTCAACAAGATAAAACTTACATCACTTAAAGGAGCAAACTTGGAGTTCTACTGGGTTTTTCACTCCTTGGCCCCACTTCACTTCCCTGCACTTGTAAATAATCCACTACCCACAGCCTACAGCGGCCGGCAGAGATCACCTGCAGGATACCAGACTAGGCTTGAACCTGTAACTGCTTCAGAGAGCTGAACACACAATTCACTGTGTTGCCATGTGTAACCACTGTATTTGCTTTATAAATGATTCAAAAAACGCACATTGATTTCTTAGCATTATTGATCCTGTGGAGCACAGTTGTAAGCAGTATTTGCTGCTGTTCAGGATGACGCATTAACAAAGCATCAAGACTCTTTAAGCTGTGTCTGAAACTCAACAAACTGTGCCTAACTCAGCAAGACACCTAGTCATGTCCGAATCCAATGGTTGTATAAAATGCTGCCTACTGAGTTTCATCTCTTTGTTTTTTGAAGGTAGTCTAGATATGCCCATCACAGTCTTGCATTTGTTTTTGTGAGAGCTAAATTGGGGCTTGGAGCTAAAGGGAGTATCTGTTAATTGATTGATTTACAGTACAGTTTTAGAGTAAAGTTTTAATGAGGCTCTGCTGATGAAATCATACATGCCTCTCTTTTTCTATGGTAGTCCACAGATGTGACTTGTTTTTTAAAGAAGTTTATCTAAACTACTTTACATAGGTTGCCTCTCTCATTGTAAATTTCAAGCCAGCTGATTGCTGAAGTTTGCAACAGACTTGAAAATTCAGCATTTTACAGCACTCCTTCATGCTGTTATTGTAAGAGCTAACTGGATAAAATATACTGCTCAAAAAAATAAAGGGAACACTTAACCAAGACAATGTAACTTCAAGTCAATCACACGTCTGTGAAATCAAACTGTCCACTTAGGAGGCAAGACTGGTGTCACTGAGAGAGTGTAGACTGTAAATCAGTGTTGTCTCCTAAGTGGACAGTTTGATTTCACAGACGTGTGATTGATTTTACATTGTGTCATTTAAGTGTTCCCTTTATTTTTTTGAGCAGTATATAAAGATAAATGCTGTTTTCGTATGGTGTCATTTGAGCTACAAATTCCATTAGAGAATACCATTACCTTCAATATTTGTACTTCATCTCCAACAGTGTTTAGGTGGGTATGTGACATGTAACGTACAGATGAATCACACTGTTTCTGCCAACTTGCCGTTCTCCCATAATACATTGTAGTGCCAACTCTTTCCCAAATAAGCCATGCAGAAGTACCCAACCATCCACATGATGTAAAAGAAAATGTGATTCATCAAACCATGCCACCTTCCTCCACAGTTATATGCTCCATTGTTGATGCTCACATGCCCATTGTCAGAGCAGTATGTAGTTATGCTGCCAAATAGACAGCAATCTGCAATGCAGAAATGTTTTCTGACACAATTCTGACACAATTCTGTCACAGCCAGCATGAACTTTTGAGCCTTGGGCTCCCATGACCCTGTTGCCAATTCACTCGCCCTTCCTTGTACCACTTTTGGTAGGTACGAACTCCTGCATATCGGTAATACCCATAAAACCTGCCATTTTGGGGGTCCTCTGACACAGTAATTTATCCATCATAATATGGTCCATGACAAACAGATCAACTTCAAACATTAACTGTTTAATGGTGTCTAATATATCTCACTCATTTGTAATGAGATAATCAACGTTATTCACCTGTTTTCAAGCAGGCTTTTAAACATAGCATTGTTAAACCCCCCTATGTATCTCCATGAGTTCATTAGTAAAGGAGTTCATACTGCAAATCTTTATCATGGCAAATAAATGTGCCATTCACGGTTATTTTGAAAGAGACAGAAAGAGACAATGACCTTGCCTACTTATTCTTAATTTAGATTAAGATAATGACTCTTTGTCTTTAGACTGTAGGCTGCTGTGGGACTATGTGTATCAGCTCCTCTCTGACAGCCGCTACGAGAATTATATTCGCTGGGAGGACCGTGAAACCAAAGTTTTCAGAATCATCGACCCCAATGGCCTGGCTCGATTATGGGGAAACCATAAGGTATTTTATGCAGTCAAGCCATTGCTAAATATAAAATGGATGCCAAATCTTCTAAATATCTGTGTTATTTAAAACTTTAGCATAGCAAAACTTTGGCTGTCATGAAATTTGTTCTTTGTGCTGTGCTTACAGAACAGGACCAACATGACATATGAGAAAATGTCAAGAGCACTAAGACACTACTACAAACTGAACATCATCAGGAAAGAGCCAGGCCAGAGACTGCTGTTCAGGTGAGGGGAAATAAAAACATTTTTACATTGCATCATTGCATGTATGTATGACACTTAATGCTTTATAAGACATTGTATATACTCCGTATACTCATTATGTATGCTTGTGTGGTCTAGCGTTTCATGGCTGAGCTGTTGTTGCAGATGTTTCCACTTTACAATAGCAGCTCTTGCACCTGCTAGGGCAGCTCTAGCAGAGCAGTAATTTTACAAACTGACTTTGCAAAATGGAGAAAAGTGGCATTCTGTGACAGTGTCATGTTGAAGATCCACATACTCTTCAGTACAACTTTTCTACTGCCAGTGTTTGTCTATGGAGTCTTCATGACTGTGTGCTTGACTTCATGGTTTTAAAGGTTGTAACTGTTAAACACGAAGATTTTAAACATGTTATTTTGCATATTTCTTTTAGATAGTTATACAGAACATGCAAGGCATGAATAGATAATTTAGAATATGCAAATGTAGTTTTAATTATTGGATTGTTTGTTAAATATTGCAGATTTAAGTGCTATATTAGTGTTTTAAAATTCTCATGTGTTTTTATGTGTGTACTTTCACCACAGGTTCATGAAAACCCCAGATGAGATAATGAGTGGACAGACAGATCGTCTGGAACATCTTGAGTCGGATACAGATGAACAGATATATGTGAAAGAGGAGTGCTGAGTTGTGCATGCCCAGATTAACTTTTAAAGCCGTAGATGCCTCGCCAATGTTTCGCTGACTTCAGCCTCAACCAAACAGGCCTGGACATTTGCATTGATTAAATGGGAAGCAATCCATGGATATATACTGCACTGTTTTCTATGCTAATTCCTGATAATCATTTTTTTTCTTTTATTTTTTGAGTGAAAATGCAAAGTTCAGTATGACAATCATTTAATGATATTGTCTCTTTTTTTCAAATTGTCTAAAATTCTTGGCACAATTAATGATTTTGAACTTTTCCGCAAGGACGTTATTTGTTCTAGGTTTTTTTTTTTTTTTAGCTAAGTGTGTATTGTACAGGCACACACTGTAATTTGTGTAAACAAGTCATTCAAGAGATTAATTCAATAATAAATTTTAATGACTGAGTCAACAATGATCTGATAACATGAAAATGTTTTTTTTAATTGTTTTTAAAGTTTGGGAAACATCCAGGTAAGCATCTTGTGCTACACCATAAGAGGCCTAATGCTACATACTCCTACCTCTGTACCTTAATTTAAGTATAATTCACTCTGGATAAGATTAAGGCTGGCACATATATCCAACCTAACATATCCAAATAATGGGACACATTTTCCATGTTTTTAGTGTTATTGCATTTAATTTTGAGCTGAACTTTGGCAACAGTTCTACAGTTTTTGAGATATTGGCACCATGTCAGACACACACACCCCCCCACCTGTTTTCAGGCATGCACATTGGAAAACAAACCTATATTAGGCCTCAGTACATGTAAATTGAATAATGAAAAACATTTGTAACTGTTGTTTTGGTTATTAAAAAGGAAATGATCCTTCGGCATTAGCACCATTTGAAGCGAGCTTTTTTTGTGCCCTTGACTTTCTATACACTATTCATGGGGGCTAAGCTAATTTCTCCTCTGTTGTTCAGTGGTTGCATCCTGTGCTGATGGAGCCTTTGTTTCTAGTCCTTTGTTTGGGTGCCCCTCTCTTTTTGGAAATGTTTGGGCACTTCTTGGACAGTGTCCAAAAATTACTACTTTAATTGGTCATTGAAATTAAATGTGGACAGAAAGAGACCAAGACTTTGAGGTGGTTTGAAATTCTTCCTCTGCATTTAACCCATTCACCAAGTGAAACAGCGGGCAGCCAGGAACACAGCACCTGGGCAGCAGTGTGTGGGGATGGTACCTTGTGTACCGAGGTGACCCTCCTGGACTCATGCTCATCCAGGATCAAATGTGGGCTTTTCATCAGCATACCAGTTGTATTCTACTGCTTATTTAAAAAAAAAAACCCTTCCTTTTTACATTTAAATGTAAATGTAAATATCTGTTGGGTGTCTCATTGTTGCTGATGAGGCCCACTACTTCACTTCTTCCACATTTTGTTATGTTACAGACTTACAATAGATTTGAGTATAGTTTTCTTACACAAAATGGTCCATAATGGCAAAATAGAAACATATTTTTAGACATTTTCTTAAATTTATAAAAACAATTAAACACAGTAACTACACAACTATTCACACCCTTTGCAATGACACTCAAAACTAAGCTCAGGTGCACCTAGTCCACCTGTGTTAAATTCAGTTAATTGAACATGATTTGGAATGGCACACACGTGTCTAAAAAAGGTCTCACCAGATGACAGAGCATATTAGAGCAGAAACCCAGCAATGAAGTCCAGGAAATTGTCTGAGACCAGATTGTGTCAACTCCTCATTTAAATGTAAATAAAGTAACTGTGCAGCAAAATGTACATATAAACATCTGGATGCAGTTGTTGCTGCTAAAGGTGGCACACCCTGTTATGAATTTTACTTACCTTTTGGTTCATCGTTATGGTCATCATTAGGGCTGGGCAATGTGACAAAATTATTATTGCAATTCATTTAGGCTATTTGCAAAATACAATATATATTTTGATGTTTTGAAATGCCGCCAAACACAATATTGCGCGACACTGACAATGCCCCTCCCAATATATAAAAAATATACAAAAAAACAAATTTTCTGAGTCACAACAGGCAACCATGAACTGCAACCCAAAGTAGTAATTAAATGGCAGTAGATTATTGAAAGATTCGGCAGGGGTGCGGGTGTATTTAGATAAATGTCTTATAAATCTTAGATCTTACAAAAGCCGTTTCTGCGTCTTCTCGATCTCGCTCATCACACTTCCCATTGGATTTCTGTCACCTAGCCAGAAGCTGATGGTACAACAGTAAGATCAAGATGTGAATCTTTTTTCATTGTCAAATTTTCATTGTCAGTTTAACTGCTCAGTGAGTGCTCCAGGTGAGTTTTTTGAATCAGCTGTGATGTTTCAATGTTTCCAAATCAATAATCAATGATGAATGATGGATCACAGATGAGGGATTACGGATGAGGGGTGACTGTCAAAAAGCTTTTTCACTATTTTTTTTTTTTCAATTTCACTATCCAAAGCATCCTGACCAATAGAAATTCCTCATCATTAATGATGCCTAAATTCTATTACAGATTACCCATTATTAAGTTTGCATGAAATAATATTCTAATTCAAAATATTAACAAAAATATTCCAAAAAATATTTTCCTATGATTTGGCTCTAACAGCGTGTGTAGCCACCAGTGCAGACTGCCATACTTAAACAGAGAAGGTATTTATTTACACCAGGTAGAAGGACTAAACAGAGAGAGGGCACGGTAAACACAAGACAGAACAACAGGACAGGGAAACTATACCTTATAAGGAAGGTATTGTGAGTGTATGCGGGCGTGAGGAACGCTAGGCGAAGGCAACTATAAATACTGTGAAGGACTGAACAAAGGACCAATGGGAGAACAGGTGGGAGACGTGATAGACATGGTGATTACAAACAGGTAGCTAGAGGAGTCAACATTGGATAAGAAGTCCATGGGCATGATACGCCCCCAGGTGGTCGCAGGCGGGAACTGTCCCAGCGTTCACAAGCACACGGGCATGATTGTGACAGTAACTTGGTTAAAAGCTGTTGATTTAAGGACAGTAATACCCCAGTTTTACGCGGATCTGGACTCGCGGATCCAGTCACACGCGTTTTTTTTCGAGAAGGAAACTGATCGTTTTACGCGGAAATATTCAAAACAACGCAGAACCTGCAAATATTCTCCGCCTTTTTTCTTTTTAGTGGGAATATGTGTTTGTTTTTATTTAAAACATCATTTTAGTTCTTCTGGCTCCCGGTGCGGTTGTCGGGGACCATATTTAAACCTCTCCCTTAATCTCTTACTCTCTCTTACTCTCTTACTCTCTCTTACTCTCTTTCTCTCTCGCTCTCTCTCTCTCTCTCTTTTTCTCGTTCATGACTATTCCGGAACGCGCCCGTTTTAACATGTCTTGCTCTCCCTGTTTCTCTCTCTGTCGCTCACTTTCGCGCCCGCAGCTGCGGATGTGTCTCTCGTCCTCTCTGTCTCTCTCTTGCTCTCTCTCTCCTACTCTGTCTCTCTCTCGCACGCGCTCTCTCTCGCTCTCGTTCGTGACTTTTCCGGAGCGTGCGGATCGTCTGTCTCTCTCTGTGTCTTTGCAGCTCTCTCTCTCGCTCTCCCTTACTCTTTTTCTCTGTCTCTCTCTCGCTCTCTCTGTCTCTCTCGTTCCTGACTTTTCCGTATTTAAACCTCAGGTTTATATTTTCTTTAAGCGTAATGTATTAAACTGAGTTCAAAATGAAATGAAATTATGTATATATATATATATTAGTGCTGGGCGTGAATTTCACCTTGATATTTCAGTGACTTGTCTGGTTCAGGCACGTTTTAAACCTGTCTCGGTCTCTCCCCTGGACAGAGTGAGCTGGATCAACACTACGCAAGATATGATGAAATTCACCTTGATATTTCAGTGACTTGTCCGGCGCGCGCACATTTTAAACCTGTCTCGGTCTCTCCCCCGGACAGAGTGAGCTGGATCAACACTACGCAATCTATGATGAAATTCTATTAAGTTAAACATCCCAAAAATACCGGGGAGGTACAGTTGAGTTCCTTCATCCAATCTACAGTTTTAATAGAAATATGCCGTTGACTGCCAATCGCTAGGGCTTTTTTGTGTCCTAACATTAATTGATTCTGAAGCTGTTGGTTACAAAGTGGACCAAAACCTCACCAGGCATGTGCCCCTCGAGAAATCATCTCCCTCTAAGGGGAAAGAACAATAGACTGTATAACTGGCAGTTATTATGACAGAATGATTAGTTAAATAAAGAAACTTTAATTCTTTTCATAGTCATTACTGACCACAAGAACCTAGAATATATATGAATTCAAAACAGTTCACCAGAATGTACAGTCTGCAGCATAGGCTCCTGGAGTTATAAAAGGACAAATTGAATAATTATGTGGTGGTTGTGTGTAACTTCAGAAGATATTCTGGAAAGGAGGAAGTCTTGCTATTCTATTGATCAAGTGGTGCCATACTGATCACATCACCAACAAAGTGACAATCTGTAGTCCATATTATCTGCTGCGAGAATTTTCACGTTATGATGGTGACTGTTTACGTTCCTCCATCCGCTAGCCCTATGTTGCCGTGTGACAGTTCAACTGTAGCAAGGTTATACGCATTCACAGGAATCGCTGGGGACTTTAACCATGTGTCTATGGCCAAATCACTTACACACAGTATGTGAGCTGCCCTACCAGGGAGGGGAAAACCCTGGATCTACTATATGCTAATGTTCAGGAAGGATACAGTTGCTCTCCCCTCCCCTGTTGGGGATCACAACCTGGTTCACTTAAACCCATCTTATGAGCCTCTGGTTAAGAGACAGCTCACCACAAATAGAACTGTTAGGAGATGTAAGGAGGAGGCATACAAGACACTCAAAAAACTGTTTTGAGGTCACTGGCTGGCAGGCATTCTGTGAGATACATGAGGAGAACATCAACGGGTTTACAGAGTGTATCACAGACTACTTCAGCTTCTGTGTTGACTCCACTGTTCCAGCTGAGACTGTTCAATGTTACCCAAACAACAAGCCCTGGGTAACAAAGTAGATTAAAGTCATTTAAAATGATAAGAAGAGGGCTTTTAGAGCTGGAAACAAGGAGGAATTGAAAACTATCCAGTCACACCTCAAGACAAAGCTTGAGTGGAAAGTGTGCAAAACAACACTAGAGAGGTCTGAAAAGGCATGCAGACCATCACTGCTTTTAGATCAGCCAATGATAGAATTGGTGAAGTCACAGTGGACTGGGCCCACGAACTTAATCTGTTTTTTAACAGATTTGACAGGGTGACGGCCTCACCTCCTCCTGATCCCAGTCTCTTGAAACGTAGCACTCCTCTTTGTGTCTCTACCCCTCCTCTGTCCCCTCATGTAGCCAAACTGCTGCTACAGTAAACATCAAAGCGGACGATGTGCGATGACAGCTGAGAAGACTCCACGCAGGGAAGGCTGCAGGTCTGGACGGTGTCAGCCCTGGGGGGTGCTTAAAGCCAGTACCTCTCAGCTCTGTGGAGTACTGCAACATGTCTTCAGCATGAGCCTGCATCTGAAGAGGGTCCTAAAGACACTAACTCACCTCCAGACTCAGTATGTGCGCTTGCAATGCTGTGTGTCTGATAGGGTGGTCAGCAACACTGGCGACCCACAAGGGACTGTTCTCTCTCCTTTCCTCATTACAGTAATGTGGTTGGATGTACAGTAATCCCCCAGTTTTATGCGGATCAGGAGTCGCGGATTCAGTCACACGCGGATTTTTTTAAAGAACCAAACTCATCCTTTTACATAGAAATCCCCACAACAACGCGGAAACTGCAAATACCTTTTTTTAAGAACCAAACTGTATTACCGCCACCAGCCCAGTGGTGGCAGTAATACACTGAAAAGTTGTCATCCATCATAAAAAGAAGACGATGAAGAATCATGCCTGCTCCGTGGCTTGTCATCTATTTTAGTGTTTTACACCAGTACATGTGTTTTCAGTTATGGAGGTTGTGTTATTTTAGTCCAGAGTAGAGAGTGTGCATAAGAGTGTGCGTTGGAGAAATGCAATACGGCGTAGGATTAATTTTATGGTTACAGAATACTTTAGACGCAACGTTACTCTACTGATACTTATAGCCTGTCACCCAGGAAAAAACAATCACGTTTCAGACGAGGGGGAAAAACATTCGCTTTGTGACTTACTCTTGTGAAGTAACAAGTTCCTTGATAGAAATGTAGTGAAGTGAAAAGTACGATATTAGTCTTTCAAATATAGTGAAGTGAAAGTCATAAGTTTCCAAAAAAATAATACTCATGTGAACTGCAAACACTCTACTTAAGTACAGTACCTAAGTTGATCTACTTCATTACTGTCCACCACCGAGTGCAACTGTACAAAAACAATTTCTGTCACGCACACTAGATCACATGAGGTCAATAGGCACTGGAAATGAGAAGGTAAGTGTCTACACACAGACATTGAAGTTTCACTCTTCATGTTGCCCGTGTTGTCCAACTCTCTCCTCATCGGTACCGTGAGTACTCCTAGGTTCGCTTGAACCATTTATTACCTATCTGTGTGTGTGCATGAAAACGCGGATTCCTTGGTGGGAATCCCTACTCCTATTGGAGCGTTCTCATAATAAAAGCGTAGTTTACCAGCTCCTTTGTGCCTTCAGTGATTGGGCTGTTCCGCTACGCGACAACTGGGCAAATGTGATGGGTTCACCTTCGCAGCACCACTCTACTGCTTCCATCAGACACTTGGACAGCCGAGTGGATCACAAGCCCCCCTTTTTGTTGGTTGAAATACATACAAGGTACAGTGGAGTCGGGGGGAGTTAGCCTAAGTTCATCACAGCTCTCTCCATTCAGTGTCCTGAATTGCTTTTTTTTTCCTTTTGTGTGCAGGTACAGTTGCAAGAAAAAGTATGTGAACCCTTTGGAATTATACAGATTTCTGCACAGATAGGTCATAAAATGTGATCT